>OZJO01024308.1:0-26254 GCA_900406225.1 Acrobeloides nanus | reverse complement strand
GTGTAACCATAACCACTAATTCCATAAAGGCACCCCAGGGGTGCTCTACAAGAATATGAACATCTTTTTTAAAAGTCACATCATCAATTGGTGACCCTTCTTTGTTAGAAATAAAAATAGGCACTGATTTTTCCTTGTAACTTTTTTGTTGTTTTTTTGTACCGTAAAATCGTGCGTATAAGCCCGGGGGGTGTATAAGCCCGGAGGGGTGTATAAGCCCGGAGGGGTGTATAAGCCCGGAGGGGTGTATAAGCCCGGGGTGTATAAGCCCGAGCAACACATTTCACAATACGCAATAATTTTTCATCACACAATTTCTAACCATAAAGTCTGTTTTTCTGGAAATCCCGAGTTCAGGATTTATAGTTTTACAGTCTATAAGAAGAAAATTTTTTTGTAGTTTGTACAGTCTATAAGAAGAAAAAGTCAGTTTTCATCCGTTTTTAAGTTGGTCAAAAAACATTTTTTTAAAGAAAATCAAAAAAAGCGCTCTGTAACTTTAAAATTCAACTTCCGAACTTTCGTTTGAGCCCAAGATCATAGAAAATGGATTTCACAGCTCGGAGGAGTAGCATTTTGAAAATCTGCTAAATTGCGATATGATATCGGATTTTTTTGCCTAAATTTAGCAGATTTTCAAAATGCTACTCCTCCGAGTTGCTTAATCCATTTTCTATGATCTTGGGCTCAAACGAAAGTTCGGAAGTTGAATTTTAAAGTTACAGAGCGCTTTTTTTGATTTTCTTTAAAAAAAATTTTTTTTGACCAACTTAAAAACGGATNCTCAAAGGGGTGTAACCATAACCACTAATTCCATAAAGGCACCCCAGGGGTGCTCTACAAGAATATGAACATCTTTTTTAAAAGTCGCATCATCAATTGGTGACCCTTCTTTGTTAGAAATAAAAATAGGCTCTGATTTTTTCTTGTAACTTTTTTGTTGTTTTTTTGTAACTTTTTTGACTTTTTAGGCTTTGCCCAGGCGATCTGAATATATTCAGATTCAAGGTCTAAACCTAAAGCCTAAGATCTAAGCCTAAGGCCTAAGACTAAGGCCTAAAGCCTAAGACCTAAGCCTAAGGCTTACGGCCTAAGACCTAAGCCTAAGGCCTAAGCATAAAGCAAAGTTACATATTTTAAAAGTTACAGAAAAAAGTCAAAAAAGCTATAAGAAAACATCAAAAAAGTTACAAGTTTTGAAAGTTACAAAAAAAGTCAAAAAAGTTACAAGAGTTACAAAAAAACATCAAAAAAGTTACAAGAAAAATATAAATCCATAAAAATATGAGTTGGGAATACTACAATCTATACTATTTCAATACTACTGGTTGACTATTTCAATACTACTGGTTGAAAATCATTACACCTAGTTACAAGTGAAATACAATTTTGATCAATATAGAAACAAATTGAAAACAAGAATTGATTAATACAAGAAAGGCACTGATAGAAACACAGAGGACCTTAAAAGAGAGGCGTTTAAATATAATTTGAGACATTGTTATCATTATGCCTTATCTTTTTTTTGAATTTACGTAGACTAGTAAAATTGGTAAGTCTGTTTCAACTCACAAGTCCAAAATAATTCCCTGACCTCGGTAAGAAGCGATCCTTCCGATCTGGCAAGTTAAGCAACGTTGAGACCGTCAGGTTCGATTCTTTTAGAATAAAGTTACCAAAATTGAACCAAATTTTTATCGAAAATTTTAAATTATACTTTCTAAAATTTTTGCCTATTTTTATTTCCCTAAAAATTTTTCCCTGATCTTAAAAAAACTTCTAAAAATGTGAATTTCCAACGGAGTTTGAACCCTCGACCTGTAAAACTTATTGTTGCATGCCATCTTCGGGGAATTAGTGATGGACTTGTGAGTTGAAACAGACTATATTTTTTTTAGTATACTCGTGTTTTTGCTCTATTTTCATTTTTTATCATTAAAATGTTTTTTTATTCAAGCTTTAACAATTTTAGAAAGTCTATTTTTGCAAAAGTAAACAACATGAGAGTTGCCGCAAATTTGGCGCTGATGTTTACAGACGTTCCGTTATTACAGCGGTAACTTTTTATGGTCAATTTTTTCAATTTTTTAAAATTTTAAGTTATGAAAAAGCAGCAAAAATGGGGTTCAAGTTGATTGAATGTCCTCTTCCGTATTCGGTGCCAGCAGAAGACCTTAGACGAGAAGCTGATAAATATGGTCAAGTGCATGTTTTGATAAATGCACCACAAGGTTTGTTTAATATTTCATTTATTTTTAAAAGCTTTTTCATTTTCTCTCCTAGAGGAAGGAATAAAGATAAGAGAAAAGGATAAAGATAGGGCAATTTAGGGGTCAAGATACCCTAGTGATATAGGCAAAGGAGTATCAGTATTACGCCCTCCCCCAGTGGGGCAAAAACCTAAACAAATCATAAGGGTCCCCTTTTATTTTGGACAATTGAATACCAGCCAAAAATTCTATAAGGCCAATAATTTATCCTAAAAATCCATTTTAGGTGATACAATAGGAGAATGTGGATTTGCTGCTCTTCCTTCATATAAAGATTACTATATAGAAACTATTGCTACAGCTATAAAATATGCTAAAATTTTATCGTGTCCAAGGTAATTTACTAACCCTGATTTTTGTACCCCTGTCGGATTTTGCGTTTTTTGTATTGAAAACACTGAAAAACGCAAAATCTGACAGTGTGGTGTTCCCGAACTTTTGATATTTAATTTTTCGACCCGTTACGACGAGACTAAGGGAGTGACACCCTCTCATTGGTCACCCATGAGTACGCAGGATTTATCATTTTTCATATAATTTTAGAATTTTTTTAAAATTAGGCAAAGGTTCTCGGACTCGACCGGGACTCGAACTCGGACCTCCTGCCCAAGAGCACTACCATTGTGCTACCGAGACCTACAACTAATGCCCAATTTTAGAATTCATATAATGGCTGGTACTAATGCAAAAAATGACAAAGAATCACATGATTTGTTTGTTGGAAATATTCGCTATGCAGCCGAAGAATTTGCTAAAGTAATTTTCATTGTTGAACTTTGATTAAATTCCAATTTAAGGAGGGATTCGAATGTCTTATCGAACCAATCAATCAGATTACTAGGCCAGGTTTTTATCTTCGAAGTTTGGAACAAGGTTTTATACGAATTAGCTTTCATATAAAATTTTTTCGTTTAGCCGAGCAAATTATTGAGGAAATAAATGCTCCTAATTTGACAATTCTTTATGTAAGTGCTATAAACAGGGTTTATACAGGGTGCCCCCTAAAATAACTTTTTAAAGGTCAAATTCGCCTCAATACACTGAATCCATTCCCTGAATTAGGATCAGGGAAGCATTTTCAAGGTTCGGGAATGCGCGCAATCGATTCTCTGCCATGAAATACACCTGTTTTATGTCGAAAAATCCAATTTTAGCCCATTTTCGCTTCAATACACCCACCACTTTCCCTAAATCAGGGTCAGGGATGCGCTTTCACTCTTTGAGAATGCGCACAATCGATTCCCCGCAGAAAATTACCCCTATATACACCAAATTAGCCAATTTGGAAAAAATTTTTTGGCATAAAACTATAGGTACGCGGTATGGACCTTTAAGGGGTTTTCTATGCGAGAAGTCGATCGCACGAATTCCTTGAAAACTCTTCCCTGATCCTAATTCAGGAAAGAAATGTGTGTATCGAAGCGAAAATATGCTAATACAGAGTTGGATAAGCATTTTGAAGGTCTAGCAATGCGCGTAATCGATTTTTCGCATAGAAAAACCCCTATAGGGCTATTTTGATGAAATTAAACAACTTGAAAAAATCGCAAAATTGCCATTTTTAGGCATACTGTACATTCATAAAAACCACAAAACCTCGTCGAATGTGAGAGTTAAGATCCCATCCCTCCAGGCCTGTAGCTACAACTGGCCCCCCTGAAATGGAAAAATGAAAAATTTTTCCTAATGATTCCCTTATGTCCATTAATGGACCCAAAATTGAGGGGGGCTACCGCGTCAGGGGTCCCCCCCTATCTTGCCGACCCATGTTCTAGACCAAATAAAAAATCACTTTCTAGGATACTTTTCATATCCAGCAAATTCATGGTCAACTGACATATACTATTAAAAAATATGCGTCAAAAATAGGTAATATCTATGACTGTCGGGATCGGGATTTTTTCATCGGGATTAGGAGCGTAAAAACGGAATTCAAAAATCGGAGTCCCAAAATTCCGAAAATCGGTATTATTCTAATATTCTACTAAAAATCGACTCCTTTTGGAGCTATAGGGAAAATAAAAAATGTCTTATGGGGGAAAAAATTTGATCACTTTTGGTAGGAAGTCATATCTGCGGAACAATTTGGGACAGGTTTCGATATCGATTTCGATGTCACACTTTGGGATGGTTCCTTGTAAGGCCAAGGAACCGCATGGAAACCGGTTTCTATTCCGGTTCCTCGGCCATAAACGCTATGTCTTTTGAACAAACTTTTTTGCAGGTTTTGTGGCAAAAATACTCAGCTATAAAATAAAAAGAATTATGTATTTTGGAATAAAATTGTTAAAAATAGGCCCATTTTTCTAGGAACCAGAACGGCATCCCTGCGTGGTCGTGAGACATCCCTGATCCCGCCAGCCCTATACATATAACCATAAGGCTTTACATTTTAGGGCAGATTCAAATAGCTCAAGTTGGAAAAAAAAGAGCAGAGCCAGACTATGAAGGAGAAATCGACTATGACTACGTTTTTAAAGTCTTGAAAGAAGTCAACCCCAATTGGATAGTCGGTTGTGAATATTTCAATCAAGGAGATACACTCGAATATGTTGAATGGGTGAAGAAATATGGGCTCGAATTTTAGAATTTACAGGATGAGGCAAAAAAGGTGCATTTTTGTGAATTTTGGGGCCTGAAAAATTTTTTGGACTGGAAATTTTTCTCTAAAAATGAACCATATAGGGGTAATTTTATGCGGGAGATCGATTCTAAGCACAAAAAAATTACCTTGACCCTGATTCAGGGAATGGAATTGGTGTACAGGCGACTACGCGAAAAAAGAAAATTTTGGATTTTTCGCGTCAATACACCAATTCCATTCCCTGAATCAGGGTCAAGGTAATTTTTTCTTGCTTAGAAAATGTGCGCAATCGATTTTCCGCATAAAATTACCCCTATATGGGTCATTTTTAGAAAAAAATTTTATGGTCCTAAAAAAATTTTCGGACCCCAAAAATCACAGCAATGCACTTTTTTACCTCCCCCTGTAAAATTTATTTTTTTCAATAGTAAATTTTTATATATCATTTTACACACAAAATACATATCAAAATTCAAACTTTTTAAGTGTTACCAAGGTATTTAGCGAATTCATTATTTTGCTGTGCTTTATTACAGAGTGAGCCAAAAAAACTGTACTTTTGCGTTTTTTGTGAAAAATTTTCAAAAATTTTTTTTCTAAAATCACCTATAAGGGTATTTTCATGCGAGAAATCGATTGCGCGCATCGAAAAACCTTGAAAACGCATCCAAGACTTGTTTTGCAAAAAAGTAAATTCGATCATCTGTAATAATTGAAAATACGACAATTTGAAATTTCATGGTCTGGGAAGCGTTTTCAAGGTTTTTCAATGAATCTTTCATCATTCTGCGTACTATTTTTTTAAATTTGTGTGAAATTATAAGCAAAATTAAAAATCCGAATTTCAATGTGAAATTGGCTCAGTGGTAGTACTCCCGAATTCGAGTCCAAAGGTCTCAGGTTCGAATCCCATTTTCGTCGAAAATACCCCATATAGGTGAAAATTTTTTGAACATTTTTCACCAAAAAACGCAAAGTTTTTTTTAGCTCGCCCTGTACAAGTGTGGTTCGCGAATATGGTGACTATAAATTCATTAAATGATTTAAAATACCCCCAATTTTACGCAATGCAAAATTGATCGATTATTAATGAGTGTACTTGACAGAAAAGCGAACGATTATCTTCTTCGATTGTGTTAACTTCTCTGCTCTCGCGTTTTAATTCTGAACTTTGAAAAAAATTGATTTATGATATTTTCCCGTTTATTAAAGGACCAGTCCACTTTTGGGGAGTTGTTGCCATGTGATAGAGCATAAAATTTGTATTCGTCTCGCCGAGTTATTTAAATGTATTCTACGCCTTAATCCCCCAAAATGTCAGCATTTTGAATTTTATAATGTTCTACTAAATCGTCTCAATAAATAATCTGATTTTGCCTGAGTGCAGGATCGTTATTTTAATTTTCGTTTCAATGTTCAAAGTCAGCATTTTTCACTCTTTTTTGATGAAATTTTTTTTAGTAGTGGTCAAGAGTGTATTCCTAATACGATCCAATCGATCTTTTTGAACGATACTCATGTTTTCGTGTCTTTGACCAATTTTTCGATTTTGGCGAATTTTTTTATTTTGGCAATTTTTGTTCGATTTTAACCAAGAACCGGGGGAACCGAGCGTTTCGCGCCTGGAGGGGAAAAGAAGTTCAAGAGCTTTTGTTCAGACTTATATGCTGAAGCTATTTTTATGTTTTTTAAAATGTTTCAAGTTTTTTCGAGTTTTTAATTTTTTTTCGAAATTTTTCAATTTTTTCAGATTTTTCGTAATTTTTAAATTTTTTTCGAATTTTTTCAATTTTTTCGAATTTATTTAATTTTTTTCTAGTTTTTTAATTTTTCGGATTTTTTTTCAATTTCTAACCACTTTTTCGTTTTTTTTCAAATTTTTCAAAAAAAGAACATTTATTGAAAAAGCAAAAATGAGACGGGGATCGAACCTACGCCTTTCCTATTGCAAAACTAACGATTTACCAGCTGCGCCATAAATGCAACAATTTATAATACTGACCAAATACCTAATCTGAAAAGGCAAAAATGAAAAATTGAATTTTTAATTTTTTAAGAGGGGGTACCCCCATGATTTTGGTGTCGTTTATCTTCTCTCACCGAGCTCTTTCCAAAAATCTAAGTCGTAACGGGATTGGACTTAAGGTTACAAAATTCGGTGACACAAACAGACAGACATCTCTCGTTTAATATTAAAAGATTTTTTCGATTTTGGCAATTTTTTCGAATTTGATCAATTTTTTCGATTTTGGCAATTTTTTGTTATAAATTATTCACAAATTTTGGCCAAAAACATAAATGAACGATTAGGAAAAATTTTCATATTTTTCGATTTCGTGGGGGGGGGGATTGCCCCTCGCTACGTGCCTGATCACGTGATCAATGGTCTGCCCCCCCCCCTCTCCCACCGTGATCAAGCGTGATCATTTCAGCTACCTCCTCCCACCCTTTCAACCTGATCACGTGATATGTGAACGACCTCTAATTCATAGTCGGATAAATTTTTTCATACCACGATCGATTCCAGTCAAGGAAAACCCTAATCAGGTGGAAATTTTCATCAAAAATCGACTTCTATAGCCAGATATCAATATTTTTCTTATTAAGTTACATGCTTGAAAACCACGATTTTTTGAAAAGTCTGTATATTGGCACGAAAACATGAGTTTCGTTCAAAAAGACCAATTGAATCATATTCAGCAATATACTCTTTTACCACTACTGAAAAAAATTTCATCGAAAAAGAGTGAAAAATGCCAATTTTAGATGTATTTTTTGGGCTACTTATGAAACAACCTGATATATCCGTAAAAGTTTTTTTCTTCAAAAAATTGTATAATCTGATAACTACATTAAAAAAAATTGAATCGTCATGTTGTTATGGAAACTAAGAAAGAATATTGCCCCAGCGCTTAATCATCCAAATGAAAATCAATTCAAACTTTAGTTTCTGCGCGAAAA
Source organism: Acrobeloides nanus (assembly GCA_900406225.1). Classification (NCBI taxonomy): domain Eukaryota; kingdom Metazoa; phylum Nematoda; class Chromadorea; order Rhabditida; family Cephalobidae; genus Acrobeloides; species Acrobeloides nanus. Next base: position 18,439 of record OZJO01024308.1, on the reverse strand, counting down.
TTCAAGCTTTTATTTATTAAAAATTATGTAAACATTCAAAATATTTGTATCATTTTTCACGTGAATGTCTCATAAAAAACTTTCTTTGTTATCGAACAAAAATATTGAATTTGTCAACGAGAAAAAATGTTGACTTTGAAAATAAAAATTAAACACTACTTGCTTATCGCGTTTCATCATATTGCATCTTTCAAGAAAAACTTGTACATACATGTTTATTGTCCGCGCGCTCTCTCTCTTTTTTCTTATTGTTTGTCAAATGCACTTTGCTCTTAACAATTTTATGAATTTGTAAAAAAATATAAAATTAAATCTTTTCTGGTTTTTTATCGATATTTGCTGAAAACGGCATTATCTTAAAGGACCAGGCTAATCAGTTACAATCATATGAAAAATGATATATTCGGAAAGATCATGAAAAATGAAGCATTTTTTGTTTTTATGGCATGTTCTGAATCGTTTTCCCCATCGAGATAAATGCATTTGAAAATATGAATTCGTGTACATGTTTTCGTTGTAATAATCAAACTTTTTTGAATTTTTTGCTTTAAAATCGTGAAAAAATAGCATCAATCGACAGAGAATTTTATGCTGAACAACTTTGCTAATCTAAGTTTGTGTGAAAAAATATTTTCTCCGATCAAAAATGCAAAATAAGTTTAAATTTTGAATTGTTGTATATTGAAACGAAAGCCCTGCATGAATTTAAACTTATTTTGCAGTTTTGATTGGAGAGAATAATTTTTTACAAAATCTTCAATTAGCAAAGTTGTTCAGCATAAAATTCCCTGACAATCATGGTCTAATCCAAGAAAAATTTTTTGCCAAAACAGCCTATATAAGGGTAAAATCATGCGAAAAATCGATTGCGCGCATTCCCGAAGCGTGAAAATGCTTCCTTGACCCTGATTCAGAAAAAATATAGATTTTTTTCGACCAAAAAAGCACTAGTACTTGGTTTGAAAAGACGTTTTTCCATCAACAAGCCTCTATGGTGCAGCGGCTTGATGGTCACAAGGTCGCATGTTAGAATCCCAATTGGAGCCAAATTGCAGAAAGTAAAAATCGAAAAATTTTACTTTGTGCAAAAAAATTTGACTCCAAGCGGGATTCGAATCCGCGACCTTGTAACCACTAAGCCACTGCACCATAGAGGCTTGTTGATGGAGAAACGTCTTTTCAAACCAAGTACTAGTGCTTTATTGGTCAAAAAATTTATATTTTCCCTGAATCAGGGTTAAATGAAGCATTTTCATCCTTCGGGAATGCGCGCAATAGATTTTTTGCATGATTTAACCTCTATATAGGCTGTTTGGTAAAAAAAAATTTTCTTGAATTAGGCCATGATTGTCACTTTTTTTAAGATCTTGAACTTATGTTAAGATCTTGATCTTTATTTAATGATATTTATGACGTCCGATGACAACATAGTGAGACTTATTTATCATAATTTTCATGCAAAAATATAGTTTGTAAAAACGTTGAAATATTTAAATAGATCATCCCCTTTATTTTCATCCTTTTTTTAATCATTTGACGATGTCTAGTTTCTAGTTCTCTTTTTTCATTTTTCGTGGATTTTCTCTCTCCATTCTCGTATAATAATAAACTTTGACATGAAAATTGCCACAATTTTCTGTTAAATTGTCCAACAAAAATCACTCATTCTTTTAGTCGATTAACTTTTAAACTATTGCCATACTTCTTGTTGTTGTAAATATGGAGAAGAATCTGAAGTTGGAAGTAGAGACTTCGAAAAATTCCATTTTTGCTCACCGTTTTCGATATTTTATTTTGATAGTTGGATGTCTATGTCTGACTTCGGTTAGTGCCAATATGTATGCGTTTAATTTTACGATTATTTGTATGGCTCCTCCAGTTGGCAGTAGTGAAAAATTTGAGGTATAATATTTGAATTAAAATGCGAAAAATTCTCACCCAATGCAAAAATTCTACGAACAATTTTATGCGGGATTTTCTTTAGCAACTTTTTTTTATTGGTCGTTAGTGAAGAATTGCATCTTTTCCTTTTGACACCCATGAGGCTCTAGGCTCTAGAAGACACCCATGAGGCTCTAGAAATTATTTTTTTACAATCAAATTAATTTTTTTACATTTTTCGAATTTGTTTTTTTACATGAAAAATGTATGCTGAACACCTTTTTTATAACGATTATTCGAATGTGCGTAAAATCAATTGCGTAATATTCTGTGCGTAAAATCCTAAACAATTGTGCTTAATATGCGTGCGAAAAATCTATGTGCATAAAATCCTGTGTGTACAATTCCGTTAAATTTATGTGCGATGGATTCTTTCCTATTGCCGAAAATCGTTTTCATCAAAAATTTCTATAGCCAAAAATCAACATTTTAAAATTAAGCTGCAATATTGAAAACCCCCAATTGTTTGAAAAGTCTGTATATTGACACGAAAACATGAATTATGCTCAAAAATTGATTGGATCGTGTTCAGCATGTATTTTTGCATAGTATTGAAAAAAGTTTGTCGAAAACGGATTTCTAAATCCTCTTGGGGCAAAAAAGAAAAGATGCAATACTTTGATAACGACCTAATAATATGTCAAAAAACTTTTTGTCCTGACAGGATCAAACACTCGAACTTTTGAATGTAAAGTGAGACGCTTGCCACTGCACCAGGGATGTTGAATTTTGTGTTTTGGCGTTAAAGCTTGTATACTTTAAATGTAACTTTAGAACCCATATGGACACCCAATTTTCAACTATACCCAAGAAGAACGATCATTCTTGCAATGGGCTGTAGCAGCAGGATCCATTATAGGAACTTTCCCATTTAATTGGCTTTATGTAACATATGGAGCCAGATATGTATTTTTTGGAGCAGGAATCGCTTCAACATTAGCTACACTAGCAATACCCATCTCGGCACAAATTGGTATATGGTGTTTTATCGCTGTTAGGTTTATACAGGTAACATATACAAGCGTCTAAAAAATGTCTCTGCCACCGATTCAGGCGATTTTCGCGTTAATATACTTATTTTCATGTCTGAGTGACACCATCCCTTCATGGTTACGGGTAAGGTGGATTCCATGGAGGGATAGTTGCGTAGGCAGAAGGGTTGACAATGGGGGCATTATCAAGTGGATCACAAACTAAGGTCACTTCAAGACTTTCCAGTATGGTTCCAAAACGCGGGTAGCGGAATTGCCAAAGTCCAGTAAAAATCTTTTGGACGCAAGGGGGAACCGAACCCTTGCTAGTGCCAGTGATGCGTAGCCTTGGAAGCGCACTGGACCACTACACCATGGTGGTCACTGAATGACTCGTAACTAAAGCATTTTTCCATTTAGGGATTTGCATATGCCGCAAATTTTGCTAGTATTGGTGTTTTATGTTCGAGATGGTCGTCGCTAAAACAAATGGGCTTTTTCTTAGCCGTTCTAACAAATTTTACCCCCATGTCGACTGTTGTTACAAATATTGTTTCGGGTCAAGTAAGTGCCCCTCTTTCCTTGGTATCAAGTTTTTTTGAATTTTAGCTTTGTGAGTCACAATTTGGCTGGCCAGCCGTATATTATGTCCATGGAGTTGGATGCCTAATTTTGTTCACTTTATGGATAATTTTCTACAACGATTTTCCAGAAAGAAATAAAAGAGTCTCGGCAATCGAGCTTGAAAAAATCCATAGGAATAAATCTCAAGCCCACATACAAATGGATAGTTTTGTGCCATACTGGGTATAATTTTTCAAATTTGAACTTTTTGGGTTAATTTTTTCGAATTTTTAGGAAATTCTTAAAAACCCTGTCATCCTTACAGTATGGCTGAATTCTCTTGCCGACATATTTTCAGGCGTATTTCTACTCCTCTACGCACCAACTTATTTTAAAAACGTCTTAAAATTCGGTGTCGCCAAAACGGGTTTCCTCTCCGCCATGCCAGCCTTGTCCCACATTTTTATGAAATGGTTTTGTGGATATGTTTGTGATAAAATCAAGTACTTTAGAGGGGAGGACAAACTTAATGTGGAAGAATTTTAGGTGTATATCAGAAAAGTCCAAATTAATAGCTTTTAATTCAATCGCTCTACTCGGTCCTGCTTTGTGCTATGCTTTATTGGGATATGTACCAGATAGTTTGCCATATTTGGCATTTGTAATAGCGGTGCTGAAAAATACATTCATTGCTGCAAATTGTGGTGGATTTTATAAGTGTGCTGCTTTGCATGCTAGGTAGTTTTTATGGAAGGTCAAAAGGGCAGATGCCAGTTGGTGACATAAATCTATGTAAGCACTAAGCCTTGGTAGAGATTTTATGTCACCAATTGGCAATGTCACCAACTGGCAATTTCCCCAATTGCCAGTTAGTTACATAAATCTATGTCACCAACTGGCATCTTCTCAGGTCAAAAATGGGCATACACAATAACGGGACGAATCGACGGGATGAACAAAAGCGGAACACAAAAATGGAACAATGAAGGGCATGTTGTATTGAACGAATTATAAGCACAATTGTCGTCCAGTTCATGTGTTGTTTGAACAATTGTTCCATCTCATTCTTGCCTACGCCCAAAAATGGGGTCAAGATCAAAATTTTTCTATACAGCTCAACCCATAAGACAAAAAATTAGAGTGTAATTAGTGCTATAGCCAGAGGGGTACACTCTGTCATACGTGTACAATCCTCCCCTAAACCCCATCCAATTTAGGAGAGGTCGCGCGCAGCGCACAGGCAAAAAATGGGCTCGCGCGCTAGTGAAAGGAAGTCCCGCAAGAAAGGCATTGGTCCTCCACTCGAGTCACGGCAGTAGCATAAGCAGAAAGGTCATCTTGAGGGGGCCTTCCTCAAAAAAGGCTGGTTTTTTCCAAAAAACGTAAGAGGGACCCTTATATGTAGGGATAAAAAAATTGGTCCACTAGGAGTGGCACTTACCCCTCCTCCCCTAACGCTGATAATATCAGGACTCATAACAGGTCTCAAGTTAACAATTGCCTAAAATGACTACATATCAACTGGCAAAGAATTCATCTAGCCAAGGATTCAACTGGCAAAGATTTCATGAAAATTTCAAAAAATTTTCATGAAATTTTGCCAGTTGAATCCTTTGCTAGATGAATTCTTTGCCAGTTGATATTTTACCTTGAGGAGGCGCATGTTTTCTTCGTAATAAACAAACTTTCAAATCGCCAACTTCACACATAATTATCTCAAGAACAATTCAGAATGGCTCCAGGGCCACTCAACCCACGGACCACTCAACCCGGACAACTCAAACAAAAAATCTATAGGACTTTCCAACCCGTTTTTGGTGAAAACTTTATGGCCTAGGCCTAAGCCTAAGGCCAAATCTTAAGGCCAAAGCCTAAGTCTAAGGATTAAGCCTAAGGCTAAGAAAAGTCCTATAGATTTTTTGTTTGAGTTGTATGGGGTTGAATTGTCCTGGGTTGAGTTGTCCGTGGGTTAAGAGTGTCTGCCCCCATTCAGAATTTATTGTAAAAAGAGTAAATGTTCCATTTTTATGACCTTTCAGAATATCAACAACTTTTTCGACCAGACGTCCCATATTGATCATTTTTTAGACAATACAGTCATTTTGTTGTCGGAAACATCCAATTTACCAAATGCTTGTCTCTCTTCCTAGCACCTGCCCTAGTTGCTATTTTTATAACCGATGATTCATCGCGAGCACAATGGAGAACAATTTTTCTTATTTTAGCAGCGACGTTGGTCATTGTAAGAGTGTTATTTTTGAATATTTGAAAAAAACTTAAAAATTTTTAGTCGAATTTCATATTTTGCTTTATGTGCTCCGATCAACCAGCGGAATTTACAAAGATTACACGAGAGTCGATACAAAATGGTAAAACGAATAAAATTTCCGACGCAAGCGAATCTTCCACAAACGGGACTTCAATTAACGTTCCATTAAATGAAAAAGATTCATTGAATAGAAGAGATTCTTTAATTGGGATTTAATTTATTTGTGCAAATAAATTTTAGTTTGTTTACAATTTTGAAATACACTTTCCCCCGGATGTTTAAAAATACCCTTGCAAAGTGACTTAGAGGCCAAGAAAGAGATATGCAAAAATTTTCATGGAATTTGGACAACTTTAATTCAAAACGGGAAGGCATACACAATAATGGGACGATCAAGAACAGGATATAAAAACGGGGCGACAAGAACAGGACCATAGGTCAGCAAGGGGAAAGCTTTTTTGATGGAGGTGGTGAAGGATCGCCTCATTGGGGGTCTCCTCCCCCCCCCCCCCCCCCACTTTGCCGACCTATGAACAGGACGATGAATTATAAGCACAATTGTCATCCTGTTCATGTGTTGTTTGAACGATCGTTCCATTCCATTCTTGTCTATACCGATTCGAACCATAAACTGCAAATCTGTCATTTTACCCACTCGGCTATGGGCTAAAGATGAAAACCCTATGTTATGGTATTCGTTCTACTCGTCTCGATGAGCTGAGCCGAATGATATGACTCGTTTTTATAATTTCGAATTTCTTTCAATTTTATATTTAACCCCCTCCCCCCATATCCCATTATAAATTAGAATGGTAATAAGCAAAAGAACACACTTTATCATTTTTTAAATTATGCATTTACGATAATCCTTGTCGGCTTGACAACATTTTGCATATATTTGTACGCTTTGTAGACAACAGACCACCACCAAATGTAAAAAAGTGCTATTAACAACAAAAATCCCGCGACTGAAAAAGTCCATACTTGTACTTCTAAAAATGTTTAAGATTGCAAATTAAACAAGTTGTTATGCTTACCTTCTTTTGACTTATTTTGTTTGTAAAATTCTGGTGTAGAAGACCCCATGGCCCATAAAAATATGCTGACTGCTAAGATAAGGGCAATTGCGATGCCCTAAATTTTTTGTTTTTATTGAGTTTTGATGTGGAATAACTATGTCCATATATGGAAAAGAGGGGTCTAAAACTCATAAGGGGCAAGTGGGCAGGCAGGCAAGTAGACAGATAGAAAGTCAAGCAGGCAGGCAAGCAACTAGGTAGGCAAGAGGCAGGAACACTAAGAGTCGCCACAAGCTATCGTGTCCCCACAAGCAACGGCACAAGCTATCGTACGAGTGTAAAATACACTCGTACGACGGACGAAATGGCCACAAGCTATCGTACGAATTNGTACGAGTGTAAAATACACTCGTACGACGGACGAAATGGCCACAAGATATCGTACGAATTTCGTACGATGCCATCGTACTGCGTCGTACGATCGTACGACAGCTTGTGGCGATTTCGTCGTACCCTTACGTTAATTTTACGATGACTTCGTACGATAGCTTGTGCCGTGCTTGTGGCGACCCTAAGAATTAGTATTTCTGACAGTTTAGATGGGTGGAGAAAAAGGCTTAGCCTTAGCATAGGCTTAGGCTAAGGTTTAGCCTTAGACTTAACCTTAGGCTTGGCCTTAGGTTTAGTCTAAGGCTAAGGCTTAGCCTTAGTCTAAAGCTTAGTCTTAGACTTAGGCTTAGCCTTATGCTAAGCCTTAGGCTTAGCCTAAGGCTAAGCCTTTTTCCCGGGAAAATCTGATCATTTCAGATTTTCCCGAAAAAACAGATTTTCTCGTAACATATATACCCTCATGCATCATTTCATAATTTTCAAGCCAAAACTTACTTTAACTATCAGATACGGAAGATAAAAAAGATAATTTTCCTTTTTATCAGCCACGAATATTAATGAACAGATAATTATCAATACAATTTCTCCCGCAATAAATCCCCCACATTCTACCCATCGACCTTGAAGAATAAAAGAAACTATTACTACTATTATTGGCAGAAGGGTAAGAACAGCAATAATATTTGCACCAAGCTAAAAAAAGGTGTGCGAAAAGGTCATTTTTAAAATATCTATACTTACTCTAACATGGATGCAACCACAACAACAATGGTGATTTGACATATTTAATTGCTCAAAAAGATGGGAAAATTTTTATATCTGGTTTTTACCGACTAGATTAATCCGGATTACTTATGTTACAAAATAAAGTAAGTATTAACTGACCTAAAAAGTGTGAAATAAAGCAGTAAATTACATTGTTCATGGCGAGTATACGAAAAGTGTCGGCTACATAGCGCAGGAGCAAATGGCGCAAAAGCCATTTTGAACAGGGAGGGTTCAATCGTCTTGAACAGGAGGGGTGGAGATATAACCCTCCCTGTTCAAGATAGATTTTGCATCACTTACTTCTGCGCTACGTAGCCGACATTTTTCGTATAACTCATCATGAAAAATATAAGAAGATGAAAAAACAATTATTCAATTTCAAAATTTCCTTCTAAAAGTTTGTTTGTGTCCCAACAAAGCTTTTTTAAATTGATTCATCTCATTTCAATCTCATTTTTTCTTTAAATGTTTCTTTGAATGAATCATTTTTTCGAACACTCTTGTATGACTTCAAAGGCTTCAAAAGAAAATTTTTATTTTGATTACAAAAATTTCAAAAAATAATATAATCAAATCTCTACTATTCTTGTGATCATGGTTGATAAATTTCTTCACTATGCGCTGTTGGAGTCTGTTGTGAGGTAGAATTTCTTGGTCTATGAGTTGGAGTTGGACCATAAAGACTTAGTGTAGCAGTGTTATTAATAAGCGATGGCGAACATGCTGACGCATATATAAATAGGCTCGGAAAACCACGGACCAAAACCAAATGCCGAAAAGGAAGGAGAGTAAAATTATGTCAGAAAGAAAAATTGTTCGAATTCTTTTTATGTCTAAAAAATGAACTTGATTAAACCTTGAAGCAATATAACCTATATCCCGTACTATCTTGAAAGTGATCCAAGTCTTCTTCTTCCACTACTTTATTGTAATAAACATTTGGCATAACTATGCCAATTACTATTATATAAACAAAAAATGCAAGAGAGATAAGTAGGCCAATCCCCTAAAATCGTGAGAATTTGCTATATAGAAGAAAAGTTTGCTATTAGGTTCGAAACTAAGTTTTAAGACTCGTATTAAAAATCAAAATTTTATTGAACAAAAAATGAACAAAACAACAAATAACTAATAATCAAAGTATTCTCCGCCAAATTTCGCCAGAAAAGGCGAAAATGGCACCCCTGGTGAGGGGGATGGTGGTGGGAGGTTGTACACGTGTGCTATTTCAAGGTTGACTTTATCCACTCAAGTACAGGGTGTTTCAGCGAATCAGGAAATTTAAAAATCTAATTTGACAAAAATCCGATTTTTTAATGCGGATTTTTGCCAAATGCTTAGAAACCGTGGGATTTTCATGCCCATTCAAAAAAAAAATTTTTTTAATTTGATTTTACGGCAAAAACATTTGGTAGCCGGTAGGATTCAAACTTCCACATTTATAGTTAAAAACCGTGAACACTACCACTCAGCCATAGTGACAAGCTGTTTATAAACAACTTTTTTACGTTATATTCTATCAATTTTAAACCACAATTATTATTTTTTTGAATAGAATATAACGTAAAAAAGTTTTTCCCAAACAGCTTGTCACCATAGTTGAGTGGTAGTGTTCACGATTTTTGACTATGAACATGCAAGCTCGAATCCCATCGGCGACCAAATGATCCCAAATTTCATATTCCATCATCAGTTTGCTTAGTGTCGCGAGAAGTTCGAAATTTCGAGATATGGTCTCTTAAATCTTTGGGAATCACTAATATACCCTGTACAATAAACCGATTTTTTCAACTATAATTTATTTTTAAATCAACTTTAAAAAGATAACGTTTTAAGAGACAATGTCTGGAAAAGTCGCACAGGGGGTGGGAGTACGTCAAAAAGTGTCACCACAAAACTTGAAGCCTATATTATTTTTAAGTACCTAGTTTTTAAGTAGCACTTTTTGTTTTTACAATAAATTCTGAATCGTTATCGTTGTCGAAATAATCGCGTTTGAAGTTGGCGATTTTTGAAATTTGTTTTTGAATTTGCCGCAAAGACCCTGAATCAGGTTCAGGGTCTTTGTGGCAAATATAAATTCTAAACCAATTCCAAAAAATACCCAACTTCAAACGCGATTATCTCGACAACGATAACGATTCAGAATTTACTGTAAAAACAAAAAATTCTCATTTTTATGAATTTTCCAAATATATATAAATTATGGCAAATGTTGTTAATCTAAATAATTTTTAATTTTTGACCTTTTTCAGTTTTAGCGATTTTTACATTTTTTGATTTAAGACTTCAGAAAAAGGACTTGATCAGAGATGTCGGCCAGGAATCCTAGTTTATTTTATGTATATCTCAATACCTCCCTCTTACGAAAAATTTCGAGCTAGAACCCAAAAAGTGAATTTTTGAGGGGGTCAAAAAGCGTCATTAATAGAAAGAAAGTCACTTTTCTCAAAAACTTTAAATGCCAGGATCATGATCGAGGTGTCATTGGAAAGGGCAACGATGGGCAATAAAACGTGCTTTAAATTGTGGGAAACGCATTTATAGAAAAAAAAGTTATGATAGAAATACTAAAATGGTTCGGATGCCGATTTTTGCCAAACATGATCCTCGATTTCTCCATAAATAAAAAGGCACGGGACCTAATTTTTATGTTAATCACTTACTAGGTACTTAAGAATAATATAGGCTTCAAGTTTGTGGTGACGCTTTTTGGCGTACTCCCACCCCCTCAGTAGCTATCTGCGATATTTCGAGATATTGCCTCTTAAATGTTTAAGAATTCTGAGACACCCATGCTATCTGAGTATGAACTACAGTAACGTTGTATTTAACAATATGTTTTATATTGTTTAATACCCGGTGTAATAATTGAACAAAAAATTTTCTATGCGACGGAATGAAGTATCTAAAAATTCAAATTTCCATGTATTAGGTTGTTCGGAAAGTATCGCACCAAGCTTTATTCTACTAAATCTCGATTCAGAAATCCGTTTTCGACAAAAAATTTTTCAGTATTAGGCAAGAGTATATGCTGAATACGATCCAATCGGTCTTTTTGAGAATAAGTAATGTTTTCGTGTCAATATACAAGCTTTTTTTTAAAATCGCGGTTTTTCAATGCTGCAACTTAATTTTAAAATGTTGATATTTAGTTATATAAGTCGATTTTTGACACAATTCTCGGCTGTATCAGGGTTTTTCTAGCCGGGAAATCGATTGTTGAGTCATGAAAGTGTTTGTTTGACCCTGGTTACTCGACATTCGAGGCTTAGCATTTGAGGTCCAACTTTTGAGGCCCCGACTTTTGAGGCTTAAAGGGAGTCCAAATTAAGGCCCTTTCTCCAAAAAAAATTTTCTCAAGTGTTGGGACTCAAATGTCGGAGCCTCAAATGTTGTTGCCTCAAATGTCGGGGCCTCAAAAATCGAGCCTCAAATGCTAAGCTTCAAATGTTAAGCTTCAAATGTCCGGCCTCAAATGTCGAGTAACCTTTGACCCTGATTCAGGGAAAGTGGCCAGTTTGAGCCATTTTAAGGGTATATTCCTCGTAGGGGCACTCCAGTGGTCAAAATAAAAAAATTTCGTTAAATTTTTCTCCATGTCGAAAAACCCCCGTTTCAGCATATTTTGAGACCTTTTTGAAACTATGATTTTTCAACCCCTTGGGGTAAAAAAATCGAATTTTCAACAAGGTTTCCAAATTGGCTGAAATTTTGTATTCGGGGGTTTTTCGACATGGAGAACACGAATCTGAAGGAATTTTTTGATTTTGACACAGGAGATGCCCCTACGAGGGGCACATCCTTAAAATGGCTCAAACTTTTTTCAGGGTCAGGCAAGCATTTTTATGCCTCAGTAATCCACGCAATTGATTCCCCATCTAGATAAACTCTAGTACAGTCGAAAATTTCGCAAACATCGACTTATATAGCCAAATATCAACATTTTAAAATTAAGTTGCGCATTGAAAAACCTGCTTTTTAGAAAAAGTCTGTCTATTGACACGAAAACATGACTTATTCTCACAAAGACTGATTGGGTCATATTCAGCATATACTCTTGATTAATACTGAAAATTTTTTTGTCGAAAACGGATCGAGATTTAGTAGAATAAAGCTTAGTACAATACTTTCCGAACAACCTAATATTTATACAAAAACATACCCAATAATAAATAAATCTACAGGACCATGCCAACTATTTAAAGCAAAAAATATTTGCACCATTATAGCCGAATTCGGTATTTTTCTCCAGTAGATGAATAAAACAAAACCAGCTGGGAAAATGCAAAGTATCAATATGGTCCATAGTTGTAAGAGACAAGCTTTATATAATTTTAGTTGGAGTTCATAAGTTTGTGGACTTCGTTCTTTTTTAGATCGTTGTAGAAAAATTATAGGAAGTATTGTTAAAATTATTGAAGCAGCAATGTCAATTAGCATGAGCGAAAACATGTAGATAATAACAAATGAAATATCCGTATCTTTTTCACCAAATGCTAAAAAATTTGATAAAAAATACGTTTTGATTAAACAAAATAAACGGTATACTATCATGGGCACAAATGCCACAATACTTCAAAAAATGTGGGAGATGGGGTTGAACAAGAGTAAAATTACTCCTATATCTTGTAATTTTGTTAATTACCGCATAACGACTCTATTAGTTAAACATACCAATAACCCTCTTGTGTATAAAAATGTCTTCCAAAAACGGTGCATCTTTTACTAGAAACTCATAATTTTCTTGGCTTAATGCATTTGTTCTTCTTGCTTCAAGTATGAAATAAGTGGATCCGAAAGCCACAGCTTGTATTATTCCAATTACACTGATAAGAAATACCGGCTTTTCAATAACACTAATAGATTGCGTTAAATTCAATAAATGTATGACCCTGTATGCAACGGAAATAGTTAAACCAGAGATGGTGTTCACCGCAGCATAAAAGCTTATTTCAATAATTGTATACCTTAAAGATGGTGTTTATTGATGCTTAGGGGTCATCCAGATATTACGTAATCAAGTAGGGGGGCGGTCAGGTCAATGATTGCGTAATCACAATATATAAAATTTTTTGTTTCAATTTTTTCCAATTTTTTCAATTTAAAACCAAATAACATTTGTCGTAATATCATATTATTGTTATAAAAATTGTTTATAAGGCTTTGATTTTTATTTTTAAGGGGACCATTAGGAAAATTATTTCATTTTCCAGGTTTAGAGGGGGGCATTCCTGCCCAACATCCTAGCTACGCCACTTGGCGAGACCCATTTAGTTCTTCGGGTTGCGGGAGATTCTCCTCCCCTGCCCCCGAAATTCTGGGGGGCAGTGGTGTAGGGAGAAAGGTCAATTTGGGGAGGGGGACTTTCCCTAAAAAGGGCTTACCCCTAAAATATAACGGGGGAACCCTTATGATTGAGGATTTTCTTCGAAATTTCGGCCGACGAAGGATCGATCCCCCCCCCCCATATCACTTGGGGAGGGGAAGGGGGAGAGATCTGGTGTTGGGAGGTTGTACACGTGTGCTATTTCTAACGTTGATCCACTCGAGTAGCTTAACTTACCAGCTATTAATACCAAACCACTCTTCAAAGAAGCTACTTATCAAAAATATTGGATAAACTCCAAGTAGTGATGCGGAGGAAAAAGCATAACAAAACCCTAACACCCAGTTCCATGCAATCCCATTGATGAGGTACCAACGATAAATTTTCATTCGAGAATTTTTTATAGTTGCATAGCAAATAAAGGGAGCCATGAAAACTTGGAGCAAAAATGCAAGATCCATAAAAATTTTGGTGATTAATATAATTTCCGGGTTGTAGAAATCGGACAAAGTTAAATTTGTCATATTTTTAAGAACATAAATATGAGACTACACCTATAGAAAATAATTTAAGACTTACTTATCGAATAAATTGAAATGATTAACATTTCAACTTCGAGTTTTCTAATTTAAAACAGGTGTTTATTGGTTTTTATTAGGCTAAGCCGCTCACAATAAAAAAAATTTCTTTAGCACGTCAATAGCAATTTCGGAGCTCGTCTACATGGGGGGCCACCCACGTGATTTTTTTTTCAAAAATTTTTTTCTGATATTATTCTAAAAACCGACAATTCAGGATAACTTCTAGGCGAAAAATCGATTGCGCTCATTCCCGAAGCGTGAAAATGCTTCCTTGACACTGATTTAGGGAAATATACGTGTGTATTGAAGCGAAAATATGAAAATTTTGAACTTTTCTTCTAAAATCATCGTTCTAAGGGTTATTTTATGCGAGAAATCGATTCAGCGCATCTCCGAAGCGTCAAAATGCATCCTTGACCATCGTTCTTGAAAATTTATTCCTACCGCAACGCTTCGATGATGTGCTGAATCGATTTCTCGCATAAAATAACCCTTAGAACGATGATTTTAAAAGAAAAATTCAAAATTTTCATATTTTCGCTTCAATACACACATCTATTTCTCTGAATCAGGGTCAAGGAAGCATTTTCACGTTTCGGGAATGCGCGCAATCAATTTTTCGCCTAGAAATTACCCTAAAAAGTCGGTTTTTAGAAGAAAATCGGAAAAAAATTTTTTGAAAAAATCACTTGGATGGCCCCCCCCCATGTAGACGAGCTCCGCAATCTCGAATTTTGGTAATGAAAAGAGATATTGTGTTCAATACAGCGTAGAGAACTTTTTGCTTTTCACCCTTGTTCCATCCTTTTTTACTTCTTTAAAGGGGCACACCCAACGGCAACAGAATCCACATAAATTTTTAAAAAGCGTATCTCGACATGGAAAAAAGCTTTTTTGACACGGTTTTTTTTCACTCATAGAGAATCAAGCATCAACTTTCAGAATCCGAAAGAATTATGACGCCTACTATCGACTATAGCGATATATCATATCGACTATAGCGATATATCATATATTACTATAGCGATATATCATATATCCACATAAATTTTAAAAAAGCGTATCTGGACGTGGAAAAAAGCTTTTTTGACACGGTTTTTTTTCACTCATAGAGAATCAAGCATCAACTTTCAGAATCCGAAAGAATTATGACGCCTACTATCGACTATAGCGATATACAGTTGCGGACAAAAGTCTTTGCGCCCCCCTTGATTTTAGTGTAAAATCGACATTTTCAAGGTGCTATATCTCGATAAAGATAAATCCGATTAAGATGAAACTTTTGGAATAAATGGATCTTGAAAAGTTATAAAGGGTCTCTAAAGACGACTTTTTTCGAAAACTCAACCCTTAAGAGATATCGTCTTCTAAAGTTGATGAACCATATTTTTCTACCATTTACCTGAAAATGAAGGTTCGTCAACTTTAGCTGATATCTCTTAAGAGACGTTTTCTTGAACACTCGAGCTTGAAAGGGCACAGTGTTAAACGGTTCGACTGCGCTCCAGATTGAATTTATTTAGTAAGATTGACGCATGGGAAAATTTTTAAAAGTCATTTCGAGTCAAAATTCGGGTTCTAATAAATTCAAAACCTTATTATAAGCTCAAAAATCCGATTTTACGTTGATTTTTTGATTTTTCTAACTCGTCTAAAACACCCTATATAATTTTTTTCGGCCAAAATTTCAATCTGACTGATGTATTTCAACACGGAGAACATTTCTAGCGTGATTTCGAAAAAATCCNGTGATTTTCAGCTAAAAAATAGGGGGTTCTGACCATAAAAGTATGGTCATGCCTTAATGAGCCCATTCTGACCCTGTACCTTTAAGCTTAGGCTTAGTCTTAGTCGGGATTTATAGTTCTGTTGTGTCGAAACACGACAGTAAATTTTCGTGTCGTACGACAGCGTTTATAGTTCAGTAGCACGACGCGTCGCGACACGACGGAAGTATAAATGGCGCCTTAGTCTTAGGTTTAAGCTTAGCCTTAGGCTTAAGCTTATGCATAGTCTTAGGTTTAAGCTTAGGCTTAGACTTATGCTTAAGCTTAAGCTTAGACTTAAGCTCAGACTTAAGCTTAGGCTTAAGCTTAGGCAGAGATTGAGTCCGAGTCTTGGCTTAGTATGATTTTAGCTTAGGCTTACAAGGAAAGAGGTGAGTCTTAGGCTTAAGCTTAGAGCTTAGGTTTAAGCCCTAAGCTTAAGCTTAGGTTGAGAATGAGTCCGAGTCTTGGCTTAGTATGAATTTAGCTTAGGCTTACAAGGAACATTCTTTTGAGGTATTAGTTAGAGATGTTTAAATTCTGATCGATTCTGAAAATTTTAATCCAATGACTTACATTGAACCAAGATTGACAAAAATTCCCATGACTATGAGGGCTAATAATAAGAGTAAGGCGATCAGCAGCATCAAGAAGCCCATTAAATTGAAGAGCTTCTTCATCCTGCATGTGTAACTCTCCCAAATGGATTTCTTTAGGTAATGATGGTAGCATTTTATCTTCAGAATGTGAGAAAACGTCTTTTATAAATTGTTCAGATGATTCGCGAAGTTCTAATTTGTCAACATGGAGGTAATTTCCTGAAAAAATATATTCTTTGTGCTTCGAGGAAAAAAATAGGCTATTCTTATGTTTTTCTGGCGATTGACAAAAAATGAAAATTTTTTGCACACCCATATTTTTATGTGGCGATAGTGTTAATATTTTTCCATGAAAACTTTTGGAAAATTTGGAAATATTGAGAGAGAAAAGGTTTTAGTTTTTGCGATTTTCTACAACTTTTCCAAAAGTTTTCATGGAAAAATATTAGTGCCATTGTGTTCCCCGCATAAAAATATGAATATGCAAAAATTTTCATGAATTTTGACAACAATGACTTTAGATGAGGGATCGAACCCGCGTTCTATGAGTTAATTCCGACGCATTAGCCACTCGGCCAAGGGACTCTCATGATATGGTACTCGTTTTGAAGCGCTCGGCAAGCTTTGCCGAGTGGCGACATTCTTTTTTATTTTTTACCCTTGATACACCAGCTCGGAATTTTGGTACGCCGTAACCATAATCGATCAAAAATTTTTTCCCTTACCAAAAATTTCCACTCCTAAAATATCCAAATATCTTGCATTACAATTACAACTTTTTGCTCTAAATCCATCTCCAATAATCTTCTTCGCATGTCTCAAAAATGGCTCCAAAATTGCACTATCGCAATCCACTACCAGAATTATCCGAAACACCGCTCTTTTTAACATCTTCAACGTTTCATCCATCGATTTCAAATTATTTTTTCCTCGATGATTGTTCATCAGCTCAGCAATCATATTATCATCAACTTGAATTTGTAATTGGCATGCTTCTGTGATGGTTCTTGTGTGGACTCTTAATAAAACGGGTAGATTTTGTCGACTTGACAGCCATAATACTTCAAAATAGCGCAAGGAAAGGAAATTTTTGTTAAAATCGACAAGATTTTTCCAGTTTTTATTAATTAGTTGGCATTTTTCAACTTCATTAGAATCGAGAAAAGAAATTACGTTATATAATATTTCTTGTGGAAGTCTAGATGATAATAATAGACTGTTTTCCATAAGGAAAATAAATGCATGAATTTATTTGAGTTGCTTTTTTAACGCATAGCAAAAAATAAAAGCTACAAATTTAAATAGGGTTTATTAACAGAAAGAAAATATTAGTTTGGTATTAAATTCAAAAAGATATCGTGTTCAAATTTTCAATAAAGGGCTAACATTTTCAAAGGCAGTCCATTTGGATAAGATTAAGCGACAGGCACGTGGGAGCGGGAGGAGGGGGCAAAAGGGATCTATAGCCCCCCCAAATCGAAAAATTTTTTTCTAAAGGTCCCCTTATGAAGTGATCAAAGACCTCGGTGACCAAAGGTCAAGATCAAAGGCTGTGACCAATCGCGGTGAACAAAGACCTCGGTGACTAAAATCCTATGATCAAAGGCTATGAACGTTAATGGTGACCAAAAGTCTAGTACCATAAATTTTTCTTTTGGAGATCTCCCTGATTTCCGATTACTTGTAAATGGATGATGTATGGACAAATGAGATAATAGCAGTGAAATACAAAAAACACTAAAGAAAATCCAGCATTGCCTAATGAAATCTACACGTCTGATCTAAACATATTTATAACAACAGATTATTGCATCCGTCTCTGAAAGGACAAAAATGTAGTCAAGATTTTAAGGCAGTGAGTCAGAATTTTCAAAAGTCTTACGCTAAAAATATCGAAAAATCACCATTTTTCAAGGATAAATTAGCTTTAAAGGACCAGTCCAGTAATTTACAATCATATGAAAAAATGATATATTCGGAAATTTCAAGAAAAATGATGCATTTTTTTCTTTTACGGTATAGTCTGAAAAAATTTCAGTTTCGAGATATTCGCGTTTGAAAATTGTGATATTTAGTGAAAAAACATTTAAAAAAGTTTGCAAATTACAACGAAAACATGTAACTTCAAATAAATAAATAAAAATGTCGATAGAATAAAATCGATATGAATAAAACCGATAAACTTTGCAAAGATGGCGGCATTTTAACAATTTTTTTATCGATAAAGTGAGATTAACACATG
>OZJO01024307.1:0-14510 GCA_900406225.1 Acrobeloides nanus | reverse complement strand
ACCCTGGTTCGTATTACGAAAGGTCTGCCTCCGTAGTGATGCTGGTGTTGCTGGCATCCTTTCTTCTATTGATCGATTTTCAATTCGATAAGTCATACAAGTTGAGTCTTAATAATATGTTGCTCGCATAGATATAAGCTCGAATTCACTTTCTTTATGGTATATTTAGGGACTTTCATGCGTTTTTGAAAAGTTCGATCTAACCCAAAATAACTTTTTTAAACATATATGGCAGTTGTAATAACATTTCGGAGCTACTACACAATAGGGGGGAGGGCACCCACAATATGAGGGAAATCCGAATTTGACATTTTCGAAGAGAAAAAAACGCTTCCCTGATTCAGGAATTACCTATGTATTGAAGCGAAAAGTCAAACAAATGCAATTTTTACCTAAAAACGACGGATCATCGTGAGAATTAGCGAAAAAACGCTTCCCTGATTCAAGAATGGCCTATGTATTGGAGCGAAAAGTCGCAAAAATGCAATTTTTGCCTAAAAACGACTCCTTTTGGGGTAAAAATGTGTAGGGAATCCGAATTTGACATTTGTAAAATTCCTCGTATTCAAAACAAGCTGTATATCGACACGAAAATTCGAGAGAATAACATACTTTGGTCTAAAAACAATGCTTTTTCTTATATTATAGTTAACCAATAATTTAATCCAAATGACAAATGATTTTCTCGAATTTTCGCGTCGATATACAGCTTTTCTTGAATCTGAGGAATTTTATCAATGTCAAATTCGGGTTCCTTGCATATTTTTACCCCCAAAAGGGATCATTTTTAGGCAAAAATCGCATTTTTGCACTTTTCGCTTCAATACACAATACGCCTTCCCTGGATCAGAGAAGCATTTTTCGCTTCGAAAATGTCAAATTCGGATTCCCCGTATAAAATTATCCCTAGAGGGGTCAATTCCGGAAAAAAATTTTCACGTGGGTGGCCCCTTCCCCCTATTGTGTAGTAGCTCTCGGGAATACTTCTTCAACATTCCGGGATATTCTATTATTTTTAGCTATGCTTTCAAAAAAAATTATTGAAAAAAAATGATTTTAATAAAGACAAAAAAATTATTTCGATCGGGGAATCGAACCCTCGCCCTTTTAAAGTCAAAGTCAAGCACATTACCACTGAACTATGAAGGACAACATTTTCGTTTTTACGATTCAATTAAGTATCAATAAAAATTTGTTTGAAACCAACTTTTTTCAAAAAATTTCTTGAAAGTTGTTCAGCATAACTCAAATGAATAAAAAAAATCCCGGAATTTTGAAAAAATATTCTCGTGTTAACACGGGAATACTTCGTCAAAATAACGGGATATTCTATTATTTTTGGCTACGCTGAACAACTTTCAAAAAAGTTTTAAAAAAAATTGTTGTCAGATCATGGAATATACCAGATCTATTTTTGAGGCAAAATCAAATCGACTTAGATGGGATTCGAACCCGAGACCATTAGACTCGAATCCAGAAGCACTACCACTGAACCAAGTTCACGTTAAAAGTCGGATTTTTAATTTTGCCTATAATTTATCACAACTTTTTTCAAAAAATTTTGTGAAAGTTGTTCAGCATAGCTAAAATTAATGGAATATCCTGGAATTTTGAAGAAGTATTCCCGTGTTTAAAGCGGAATACCAACACAAAAAAACAAAAATCGCCGGGCTATAAAGTGCTCATGTAATAATTATCTTATAAATATGCGAAAAACGTAGTACACAAAGTCACATGCGAGTGACAGGCCAAATAAAAGACAGAATAGAATTATTTCATTATTCGTTCGAAGGCAAGGCCGAAAGTCGGCGACTGGTCGGAAGTTCCAAAAAATAGATGAAAGCAGTGTGTAGTGCTTTAAAACAAAACGCTGGTGTCTATTAAAAAGGGCAAGCATTAAAAGTCTGGTGTGCTCTTGAATGGTTCTCACGGTGCTTTCAGATGGAAACACGTATCGCCAGATGCTAGTTAGTGAATGTTAATTTGTTTGAAACATGATAGGGTTTCGTTTAGTGTTAGCATATCAAATGGCTTCCGGCGACTCGTTTTTCTTCTTTTCTAATCCTAATACGTTTTTTTGCTCTTCTAATCTTCCGACCCCAAAGTTTAGGTTTCGAAAAATCGAAACCAAATTTTTGAAAAATCGAATCATTGTCCTCCAGTATGATTTTTCACTAAAAATCATCAAAATTTTCACTAAAAACGTTCAAAATTGTCTATTTTTTCATCAAAATTCATCATTTTTCACTAAAAATGACCAAAATTTTCACTAAAAATGTTTAAAATTTTCAATTTTTTCATCAAAATTCGTCATTTTTCGCCAAAAATCACCAAAATTTTCATAAAAAACCGTCAGTGAATTCTTTCCTATTGCCCTTATGTGTAGGAATTTTTTTAAAATTTTGGCCCACTAGGGAGACCTGCACCTGCATTCCCCTGAGGGAGACCTTCCCCGTTTCTGGAAAATGAAGGGGACCTTCTCCGTTCCTGAGGGACCTTCCCCGTTCCTGGAAAATTGAATAATTTTTTCCCTTGGAGGTACCAAGTTGTTTTTTCCTATTTTGATAATTTTTGGAAAATATCCATTTTTCAATAAAAAATGGCCCATTTTCAACGAAAAAAGTTGTTATTTGAAGTAAAAAAATTCATATTAAATTATAAGCAAAATTAAAAATCCGGTTTTTATCGTGAACTTGGCTCAGTGGTAGTGCTCCAAGATTCGAGTATAAGGGTCTCGGGTTCGAATCCCACATGAGTCGATTTGATTTTGTCTGCGAAAAAAGCTGGTATATTCCACGGTTTTTCATTTGGTTATTTTTGCCCAAAAATGCAAACTTTGGGGCGTCATTTTATTTCAATCCTCACCCATGAGATCTAAAAATGACTCGTTATTTTTTCTCTGACTTGCCGATTAGTCCCTAGAGCAAGAACCCGCTCTATAGCCGGTTGTTGTCATTTGGATTATCTTTTCATTATGCTGTTTTCGCTCGAGATTGGCACTTTTATGGCTTGGGCAATTTTGAAAAAAATTGAACGGATCCTTTTCGAATTTAAGCTGACACTTTGAGAGTCACTTGTGGCTTTAATTTTGTGCGTTTCCTGCACATTTCAAATGAGATTATCCGCTCGCTAGGCATTTTCGGTGCTTTTCAGAGCCTTTCATCCCATTATAATGACATGCTATGGAAACAATCCTCTTTTTGAATACAATGAAAATCTTCCAACTATCAAATCAAGCAAATAATTTAAAAAATGAAAAAGAGAAAAAATGAATATCGTAGGAATTCGTGTCAATACATAACAAAATTCAAATTTATCGAACAAATTTCCATTTTTTAAAAAGATGTTAAAAAGTTTTGTAAAAAGACATAGAATACTTTTTTGTATAACTCTATGAGATAAATAAAATGATACCAAAATTATTCAATTTGAACATTGTTTTGGATTATTGAAACGAAAACCCTGATTCATGTTTTCGTTTCAATAACTCAAAACAATGTTCAATTTGGATAATTTTGGTGTCATTTTATTCGTTTTATAGAGTTATAAAAAAGTATCTTTTTATGAAAACTTTAACATCTTTGTAAAAAATGGAATTTTGTTCGATAAATTTGAATTTTGTTGTGTATTGACACGAATACTTGGGAAAAGTTTAACAGCATAAATATCCTTCAGTTTAGCTCAAAACGTATGACTTTATTGACCAAAGTTGCTCAGAATTTTGTGCTCTACAAGATAGGCTACTTTAAAAAATTATCTATTTTTGTGAAAATTGGTCCTTTAACAAGCTAAGAATTCAAGAAAGTTCATGAATATTAAAACAAGTCCCTAAAATCATCATGACCCTAAAATATATGACTTTAGAAGATCTCAACATGAAACGTATGGGGCTTAAGAAAACTGCAATATTGCAAGTTTGAAAAAATTCATTCATTCACAAGGTAAGGCTCTATTTCCAATGCAGTGTTTTTTCTTCTATTGAATTTTAAACCATACAAAATTTTTTTCACAAAAAGTGATGTGCTATAAAGTTGTTCGTCTTGATCTGAGGAACAACTTTGTAGAACAACACTTTTTGTGAAAAAATTTTTTTATGGCTTAAATTTCAATCGAAAAAAAACCGAAAAAACTTCAAGCACTTGGTATTTTTTTCCGGTGTTTTTATATTGAAATTTAAGCAATGAAAAAATTTTTTTATAAAAAGTGTTGTTCTACAAAGTTGTTCCACAGATCAAGACGAACAACTTTATAGCATATCATTTTCTGTGAAAAAATTTTTTTATGGCTTAAAATTCAATAGAAGAACAAACTCCGTATAAAAACGCCACGTTGTAAACAGATTGTAAACATGTAAAACTGAAAAACCAACTTTTTAATGGTCTCCACAGCCGCATCCGCCTTAGATTTCTGTGGATTGGTGGCATTGTTCTTTGATAAAGGCCTCGTCACTGACTCTTGCCTCCGGTATAGCGTAATTGGCCTCGAGCGTCGACTGTCAACTGAAACCATGTGCATTGAATATGAAAAATAGGCACCACAATTTAGGCCTTTCTAGGGAATGTGTTGCATAAGATCATAGAGTAGAAAAATAAAGGGATAAATTTTTCATGTCAAAAGAAAAAAGTTAATGGCGCAGTTGTTTCGAGTCACGAACAAGTGTTGTGATAGAATATGCAAACCTCGACAAGTGCATTTTTGGGCAATCAAAGTCGAGAAAAAAATGGCATGAATGATGTGAAACAACCCCGCCTGCCTACTACTTTTCGGTTAGATGTTTAACGTTTATCGCAATTCGCCTCTTCATCGAGAGACAATGCTGCTCTCATAAGTTTTATGCTTCTTTTTGGGTTTGCAAAAAAAAGAATTGGCTTTCAACACGCAATATAGCGCATCGTTTCTTTATTAATCTTTTTTTGAGTAATTTTATCGTATCGTCTATTTTTTCCGCAAAAAATAGCAATTATTTTTAGTTTTTTTTCAACGAGACAATTTTAACTCAAAATTTTTTAATTTCAACAAAAAATATTAAAAGGCAACAAACAAATCGATTCAAAACAGCTGTTCAGCTAGGAATTAATGATAAATTTATCGAAAAATCGTCTATCATTCAACATAGTCATTAGAGAATCCTTGGCAATATGTTTAGTTTTAAAGGGGGAGTTCAAACCATGGCTAGGCAGAAATTTTTTTAATTTAAAAAAATGACATTTCTAGGATAAATTTTATGCGAAAAATCGATTGTAATAAGTTTGAAAATGCTTCCTTGACCCTGATTCAAGGAATGGAGATTGTGTATTGAAGCGAAAATCGAAAATTTTGGATGAATACGTTTTCTTGATCTTGATTCAAGAAAGAATTTGACATATTGAAGCGAAAATATAATCGCATAAAATTACCTCGAAGGGGTCTTTTTTGTTTAAAAATTTTTTGATTTTCGCTTCAATACACGACCTCCATTCCCTGAATCAGATCAAGAAAGCATTTTCACGCTTCACTTCCAATCGATTTTTCGCATAAAATTTACCCTAGAAATTTGTTTTCGTAAAAAAGATGTTTAAGCTTTTAGGGGGAACCAAAATTCGAGAAAATGTAATGTGATTTCCGTAAAATTTTCATCGAGTGAAAGCATGTCTCGTTTATGACGTAACACATGCTAAAAGTACTCATCACCTATAAGTTATAAATATTGAGTTGTTCCAAAAGTTCCTGGATGAAGCGTGAAAACGCTTCCCTGATTCAGGGAAGAGGTTGATTGTTTTGGAGCGAAAATAAACTAAAATTCGAATTTTCGTCGGAAAACCGGCTTTCTAGGAGTTTTTCCATGCGGGGAATCGTTTGCGCGCATTGCCGAGACATGAAAATGCTATCATGATCCTGATTTAGGCAAGGGTGGGTGTTTGGAAGCGAAAATTAGCGTCCAAATTACAAATTCGTCAAGATGAAAAGGTCAAATTAATATGCGAATTTTAGTCGGTACGAATTTGTAATCATTTGGACGCTAATTTTCTCTTCAAAACATCCACCCTTGCCTGAATCAGGGTCATGATAGCATTTTCATATCTCGGTAATGCGCGCAAACGATTCCCCCCATGAAAAACCCACTAGAAAACCGGTTTTCCGACGCAAATCCGAATTTTAGTTCATTTTCGCTCCAAAACAATCATCACTACCCTGAATCAGGGAAGCGTTTTCACGCTTCGGGAATGCGTGCAATAAATTTTCATAAAATGAACATTGTAGCAATTTGTATAGCTAAATGAGACGAACAAAATGACACGAAAATTATCCAATTTGAAAATNGAACGAAAAACATGAATCAGAATTTTCGTTTCAATAACCCAAAACAATGTTCAAATTGGATAATTTTCGTGTCATTTTGTTCGTCTCATTTAGCTATAAAAAAATTGCTACAATGTTCATTTTATGAACATTTTAAAAATTGATGCAAAAATCGATTTTTCCGCAAGAAATTCAAAAAAGTTTGCGTATTACAACGAAGAGCTTGTAACAAATTCAAAATTTCAAACGCAATTATCTCGAAGACTACAACGATTCAGAACATGCCGTAAAAACAAAAAATGCTTCATTTTTCATGATCTTTCCGAATATATCATTTTTTCATATGATTGTAACTTAATGGTCGTATGATGGAAAAATCAGGATTAGTACTAATCCTTATTTTCCCGCTATACGACCACGCAGGGATGCACCAAAAAAGCTATACAGGGATCATTAATCGAATTAAAGGGGTGTTACTATATGGAGAGTCGAATGTAAAAAAACAAAATTGTAAGAAATTACCATCAACGACGTAAGAATCCTGGCCACATTTGACTTCATATCGACGTTGATCACTCGAGGCTTTCTCTAAAATTTAGAAAGATTAGTCCAAAAAGATAGTTTAAGCAAAAAGAATTGGCGCCGAGCGGGATCGAACCGGCGGACCCAAGTTGCTTAACTTGCCAGATCGGACGGGATCGCTCCGTACTAACTTTTAAGAAATTCGCCCAGATTATGGGTTGAAATGGGCGTTACCATTTTGTATCCAAGAATATAGGCGAAAACAGATTGTTCGATTTACTATCGCAATCATATAAGCAACCTAATATATTGAACAAACAGTCTGATAAAATATAAGCTCAAAATAAAATAAAATTTCTTATTTTTCCTTTAATTTACTTTTTATTCAAAATTTATCGATTAGGGGCTGTCCTTAAATTACATTTGCCAAGAGGTAGAGGAGGGGGTCTGAAAAAATCTAACGGTTTCTTACAGAGGGTTGGCAGAAATCTAACGTTTGCAAATATATGGAGAAACTTTCAGTGGGATACTCCTTAGAGGTATCCCACTGAACGTGAAAATTTTCGAAAAAATTTGTCATCTGAAATTGACCCCTCTAGGGTTAATTTTATGCGGGGAATCCGAATTTCACATTTTTTCCGAGACTTGAAAATCTTTCCCCGAATAAAGACAAGGCTATTTATATGACGTATGGCACGTGATTCTTGTCAAAAATGTGGCCCTAAATAGCCTTTTCTTGATTCGGGGAAAGATTTTCATTTTTCAGTATGAAATTCGGATTCCCGCATAAAATTATCCATTAGAGGGGGTCAATTCCAGATTTTTTTTCGAAAAATTTCACGTCAGTGGGATATCACTAATCGATATCAGGGGGGGGGGGGTAAAAGTTCGGGGACAAACGATCAAAAGTTCGGGGACAAACGACCAAAAGCTCGGGGACACCCAAATTAAAAAAAAATGGAAAATGTGGCCCTAAATAAAAAAAATTTTGTAGGGGTTCAAGGAAATTTTAAAAAATTTCCCTGACTCCTTACAAAAATTTTTAAAATTTTCCTGACCCCCTATAAAATTTTTTAATTTTTACATTTTTTTAAAAATTTGAGTGTCCCCGAATTTTTGCCCCCTCCCCCCTGATACTAGTTCCCAAAAATTAAGAGTTAAGATTTGATTCTGATAAATAAACATTTTTTATTAGTTTTTTAATTAAATAAAACTAAACACTTACCGACTTGAATTTTTGGTATAACTGGGGGATTCATTTTGTAAGTATATCTCATCCCAGGTTCCGATCGAGAGCGTCTCCCTGAATCCGGATACTTGGCTCCAAGAAATGGAATTATTTTGGCAGTTTCTCAATGAAATTAGCCCATTGCGTCGAGCGTGGATTATCATAAATGTGCCATTTTAAAGTGCAGTTCGTCTAAAATATTAGACTCGAGTATAAGCTCTCTCTTGCCATAAAGAAAATCCCCACAATTTTATATTCATTCCTTTATATTGTGGGTTGTACCATAATTTTCGGGCTTTTGCTATTTGAATGGAATTTTTATAAAAATGACTCCTATGGGGTTTTTCTATGTGAGGAATCGATTGCGCGCATTGCCGAATCGTGAAAATGCTTCCCTGATTCAGGGAAAGGAGTGGGTGTATTGAAGCGAAAATGAACCAACATTCGGATTTTCGTCGGAAAAATGGCTAGGGGTTTTTCTAGGCGAGGAATCGATTGTGCGCATTTCCAATGCATGAAAACGCTTACCTGATTCAGGGAAAGGGTAGGTGTATTGAAGCGAAAATGAACCAACATTCGGATTTTCGTCGGAAAAACGGCTAGGGGTTTTTCTAGACGGGGAATCGTTTGCGCACATTCCCAATACATGAAAAATTTCCCTGACACTGATTTAAGCGAGTTTTCATTATGAAACCTTTTAGTATACCCATCGTATGGGTACCTTCCTGTGGTTAAAATCGACAAATTCTTTCAGATTCGAGTTCCCCATGTCGAACCCCCTCCCCCACGAGTAGAAAAAATCAGAATTTTTTGAAATTTCGATTTTTTCAAAACCCTGAAAATTATGGTACAACCCAATATAACCTTATCTAAATTTTAAATTCCTAAGACATTATATAACAAAAACATAAATACTTCGACACTATCAGCATTCAAAAAAAATCAAATTCCAAGCATAAAAAATCGACTAGGCATTATTTGCAGGCAAACAATCGCCCAAATTTTGATTTCTGATTCCCAAAAATTTTCGAAGCATAAGAGAAGTTGAAGTGTGAGCCGTGTCGGTTTTTGGCAGAAGGCGGATGGATTTCGTGGTCAATTAGCCTAGAGTGGGTGTCAAACTAACAAGGCGACGACGAGAAGTCTTCTTCTTTCTAGCCGACAACTTCTTATCAGAATCGAAGGCAGCATCAAAGAAGAATAAGAAGTTGCAATGAGAGGAGCTTTTTTTGAAGTATGTCCTCGAGAATAAACCCAATCAAATGCTAAATAAAAAACAAGAATTTACATACGGCGATAATAAAAATTTCCAATAAAATTTGATTCGCAAACACAAGAAAAATGGTTATCAAAATTTTGGGCACTAGTATTGATTCGATTTGAAATGGGATTCCGTGGACTATAAACTACAAATCTGTCACTTTAGCCACTCGGCCATGGGTTAAACCCCTAAAAATCGCCCATGATATGGTACATTTTGAAGCGCTCGGTGAGCTGAATCGATTAGTGTAAACTGAAAATCTGGGACTCGAACCCCTGTACCTTTAGATTAAAGAACAATACTCTATCCAACTGCGCTATGCGACCTTTTTTCGAACTCGCGAACTGCAAATCTGGGACTCGAACATGAAATTTTTCAAAAAAAAATTTTTTTTCGAAAATCTGGAATTGACTCCTCTAGGGGTAATTTTATGCGGGGAATCCGAATTTCACATTTCCGACACTCGAAAATCTTTCCCCGAATCAAGAAAAGGCTATTTAGGGCCACATTTTTGACAAGAATCACATGGTATGTGATTCTTGTTCAAATTTTTGTGTGTAAACACATACACACACGAACAAACATGAAAGAACCACATCGTCATTTTCAAACGTAGTCAATGTGTAAGAAAAAACCGACATAATAAAGATGCCATGTAAAAATTTGGTAAGAGGTCATTTCACTCAATTTATTGTCTTTGATAAGTTCGAAAAAGATGTTAGACAATAAAGAAATTTTTGTAAAAAATGTGTCCCTTTTCTTGATTCGGGCAAAGATTTCCAGGCCTCGAAAATGTGAAATTTGTATTCCCCCCATAAAATTACCCCTAGACGGGGTAATTCCAGATGAAAATTTTTTTCGACAAATTTCACGTTCAGTGGGATACCCAATCGATACTAGTTCCCAAAAATTTGA
This sequence comes from Acrobeloides nanus, assembly GCA_900406225.1. Taxonomy (NCBI): domain Eukaryota; kingdom Metazoa; phylum Nematoda; class Chromadorea; order Rhabditida; family Cephalobidae; genus Acrobeloides; species Acrobeloides nanus. The sequence continues at coordinate 4,305 of OZJO01024307.1, read as the reverse complement.
TAATTTTTCGAAGAAAAAAAAACATAAAACATCCGTCCGGAAGCCACCCTATTCAGAATAAATAAAGTGGATATTGCCAAAAATGTCCGTTTCCACGCTAATTGGATTGATTTTGGCCAGTGTGGACATGTTGCCATAATAAACGTCAGCGACCACAAACTTCTCCGGCCTATATATGCAATTGATCCGCGCTTGATGCGCTAAAGAGGCAATATAACTTAGAGGATGCGTTATCGTGGAACAAATTTTGGCCCCACAACGAAATTTACTCACCCTCGCCCTAATTTGATTTCAATTTTTTTCGTAAATATGCGCCCGTAATTTGATCATTTTCCGGGAACGCAAACAAAATACAAAGCTTAAATGACGATGAAATATGACTTAAACTTTTGTCGTTCTTTTAAATAGAAAAAAACGAAGACGACAATTGTGTGCTGTTAAAAATAATATAATGAGATTTCTTGTTGAAATATTAACGAAAGTAAATAGAGCGTAAATTGTTTTTAAATAATAACACAAAGCCTTAGATTTAACATGGTAAATCGCTCGTAAGTTAGGCCTAGGCTTAAGCCTAAGTTTAAAGGGGGTCCAAAGTAGGGTCGAGTAGAAAAATTTTTTAAGAATGACCTTTCTAGTGGGTAAAAATTTCTTGATCGTGTTTTGGGCATTTTTTGACCTCAAAACCTATGTTTTTTGGGTTTTGAGGTCCAAAAAATGCCCAAAACACGATCAAGCAATTTTTTGGATTTTTTGAGTATGTTTTTTGGATCTTTCAGCCAAAATTACTTCTAGAAAGGTCATTCTTAAAAAATATTTCTACTCGACCCTACTTTGGACCCCCTCCCCTTTAAGCCTAGGCCTAACCTACGAGCGATTTACCTAGTTAAATCTAAGGCTTTGTGTTATTATGTAAAAAAATTTATGCTCTATTTACTTTCGTTAGGCCCCACGGTGCTAGTCGACAATATGAGTCCCATAGGTCTTTATGAGTCCAATAAAAAATTCATTAAAAAAAAGAATAGAAAATGAAAATGTTATTTGCACAAAATCAAATCCAATGTCTTACCCATCTGGGCCGAAAGAGTAAAAGTTTTCCCATCTCTGATTCTTCTAGTCAAATTTTTTTAGTATCACCAGAAAGCCCTAAAACTATTGATTTTTCGGTACTTATGCACTATCCCTCCTAGGATGGGGGATTCTGCATAAATTTATGCAGAATCCCCACCCAAGTTGAAAATGAAAAAAAAACAAATTTTCACCACTTTTTCAACACCCCAAAATGGCCTAAAACTGCGAAAATGAAGCCTAAACTCTTCACCCAGTGAGCTTAAGCTTAGTTAAGTCTAGTTTAAGAAACATAGTGAGTTACAGCCTGGTAGGTTCGGTCTAATCCAAAAGTAGGTATTGACCACAATCGAAATCGAAAATAGGGATGCGTTTTTATTTAGGCTAAGCGGCAGCGAGGCGCGCTTCGCTTCAACAAAAAATCTCATTTTATTATTTAACAGTCTTCGACTTTCTATTTAAAAGAACGACAAAAGTTTAAGTCACATTTCATCGTCATTTAAGCTTTGTATTTTGAAACGAAAACTCTGATTCAGGGTTTTCGTTTCAATAACCCAAAACAATTCTCAAATTGGATAAATTTGGTGTCGGTTTGTTCGTCTCGTCGAGCTATAAAGAATGCCGTCATTGTTTTTTATGACGGCATTCTTTATAGCTTTTAAATACATCCAATAATTAAGTGTATTTTAAAAAATGAAAAATTCAGGGTTTTCGTGTCAATACACAGCTCAATTCAAATTGCTTTAAAACGAAGTTGTAATGCATTACGCCTTAGCTAATGTCGTAATCCCCATGTGTAATGCGATAACTAACGTCGTAAACCGCTGTTTACATAAAAAAAATAAGTTCATTTTCGAATTATACAGCTAAAATTACTCTCAGGCGCTAAAAATAAGAAAAAGGTTTGATAGAAAAATGGACTTTTAGTTAAATTGAAATATTTATATAATAGTATGTGAATGTGTTCATTTTCGACCTTAAAACAAGGTTCTCACATGAAAATAACATCAGATTCGTATTTTTCGCATGAAAAAAGCCCTTAGTACGAAGTTTCAGTGAAAATTTCATCGAGCTTCACATTTTGTGAAAAAAAACACATGTGATGGGGTGGCGTCGAATCCCAAGCTCAAAGTATAATTGAGAATTTTATTTTTGCGAAATAATTTTATACGTAATTATGATTTCGAAAATCTGTAGTTAAAATTTTTTATTTGAAACATACATATTCGGAGATATATGAGTTTAAGCTAAATTTTTTGTCGAAAAAATTTTTTAACCTCACGGCTAAGTTCTAGAGGCATCTTTTGCGCGCAAAATTAGAGCTCGAAAGTTTTTGGTTTTTCGGAAAATTGACTTTGTCACTTTTAGTGTTTCTTAACCCTACAGGCAAGGGGTGAGGTCAAAAAAATTTTTCGACAAAAAATTTAGCTCAAACTTTTTTATCACGTGTCTTTCAAAATTGTTTACCTCTTTTTTCTGGCTATAAATAAAGTCTTTGAACTTTTTTCGCTACAATTCGTGCAGTACCCCCAATCATAACACTCATATCTAAATTATTATGCAAAATTTTGCAATAAGACGATTTATGACGTTAAGATCTTCAAACATAATAACTCCGCGTGCTTATTACTAAATCGCATGTTAGATATCGAATTGGAGTTAAAATGGCTAAAAATAGCTCTAATCTGAGTATATTTACGCCATAAAAGGTGTTAGCTGGCACCCAGATGGCTTGTTGTTTTGATTCTATGACGATAAAATTGAAAATACGCTTTGTTTTTGAGTATATAAAAGTGTCGTTTTGTTTAGAATTTTGGTAGTCGATTACTATTTGATACGAGAATTTATGCTTCTACGAAAATTTGGCTTTGTTTATACAATTTCTGGATTTTTCAAAGATGCTTTATGAATTAAGAGGTACGAATAGGCATAGTCATATCTAGATTCGAATTCAAATAGAAATCAAATCCCAGATCAAACTTCAGGCCTAGGTCAATGTATAGGTATAGGAAAATTCTATAACTAGGTCCTTGTCCAGTCCCACTTAATTATTCAGGTCTATACCAATTTCAGGTTTATATCAAGGGGATCTAGATCCAGATGCAGATCTAGTTTAAGGTCTAAGTCTAGGACCAGGTCAAAGTTTAATCTCTGATCAGCGCCAAGGTCCCGTTCTAGATCTACGCCCGTTACTAGGTCTAAATTAAAGTCTAAAATCAGTTTTGATTCTTCTTGATCCTGAATCTATCAAAGTTCTCCAGATTTTGCCTAGTTCCAGATTTAGTTTTAGATCTAGGTCTAACATGATCATTATCATGATAGTGGTCATCACCATGACCATCATCATGCCATGAATATGACTTGACCATGACCATAATCATTACTATGACCATAACTATAACCATGGCCATGGCCGTAACCAAACCAAAGATGTAGTTAAGGAGATCCATGGGACCCCGAAATCAACTGAAGATGAAAAAACTTAAAGGCTCTATGACCATGATCATGACAATATAATTACGACCTTTATTTAGCAGTCAATGATGAACAAGATACCAATGATCATGAGCTAGATTATTCAAATATTGCTCAATTTGACAAGCCCATTTTTCCACATAAAATCGTTCCGAATCTAAACAATCGTAGGCCTTCGACAACTAGTGAAGACAGCAAAAAAGTGGTAGGTTTAAAAAAATCTCAAAAATTTACATATGAAAATTTAGCTCGATTTCGATTCGATATCTCATGAGAAAGAGCATAAACCACAGAGAAAAATGATTAAATAATATGTATTTATATAAAAATCTAAGAGCTTTATTTTTCATTTCCATGATGCATCATATTTTATTTGTAAATAAATGTATTTAATTGAATCAAAAATGATATGATAAATATTCGACAACCTGTTTCATCCTATTATATAGTTTAAAAAGCTACTTTTTATGCCACTCTATATATATATATAGAGTGGCACAAAAAGTAGCTTTTTTTGACATTTTATGACCTTAAAGGGACACTAACCATGGTTTAGGTTTTGCCAACTTTTTTTAAAAAAATTAATAAAAAATGAGTTTCAACCGAATTTTTTCGGGCGACCACACATTCGATTGCTGGTAATCTGGAGAATTTTTTGTAAAAAAAATTATTGAAAAATCACACATTTTATCCGAGATATAGCCATTTGAAGTTTGGACCCAAAATGCCCATTTTTCCTTATTTTCAAAACTTTGCCAAAAATTG
>OZJO01024305.1:0-18936 GCA_900406225.1 Acrobeloides nanus | reverse complement strand
AAGAACAGGACATTGAAAGTATAGCAATAACCAGTGGGTCATAATTTTGGAACTTTCCAAAAATGAGTTAATCTATCGGCCAGCTCGTTTTATAAAATCCCTATAACAAGCCGTCGGACAACTTATAACGCTAAAATAAATCTGTGTAGTGCAATAGTTTTATTTGTAATAATGTATTTTTTATAGAATAAAAAGTTTATTTTAAAAAATCATCTATGCCCATCAGAGAATCTACAAACAAGTAAACCAGATCCACGACTAAAAAAATGACAAAAATTTCCTAATGGTCCTATCCTCTTATGTTTTTTCCCAAAAATTTAAATTTTTTTGAAAAAAACATAACGGCCCCTTATTATGATTTTTCACAAAAAGTATCAAAATTTTCCAATTTTTAATCAAAAATGTCCAAAATTTCCTAATTGTTCTTCAAAATTCATCAATTTTTCTTCAAAATTCATCATTTTTTGAGCATTTTCAGCTTAAAAACAAGATTTTTCAACAAAAAAATTTTCTTGAAAAAATCACATAAAGGGGATGACCCTTATGATTTTTATCAAATTTTGAACAACAAATTTGCGCCTCCAAAATGAAGTCCTATAACCGCCTCTTGGTAGAGATGTGCAGGGTCGAACAGGGGCATGTCAAGAATTTTGATTTTTTTAGTTTTGGGGGGTCACCTGATAAAAACCTCATCTTTCTTAATGAATTTTTCAAATTTTAGCCAAAAATCCATTTTTCTTAAGAAATTTTCGGTTGAGGGATTCCTCCCCCTCCCGATGGATACGCCAGTGGTGCCGAGGACAAACTGGCCTGGGCCAGGCCAGACATAGCAAGACCGGATGGTCAGGACCAGGCCTGCTCTAGGGCCAGTGTTGTACCTAATTCCGTTGCAAGGCTGACTAATCCCGTTGCGCAACGGGATGCGCAAACGTCCCATACTTGGCATAATTCCCCTCTCCCACCATTGGTGCACAAGCATAGGAGAAGGGGCATAGATGAAAAGGGGTTGCGATTGCACCCCAAGCAAAAAAAGTGTTCAACCCCCAGCGCTAATTTCGAGCGAAGGCGCGAAAAAAATATAAGGAGAGACCCTTAAGTTTAAATTTTTTTGGAAAAATCAAAAAGTTTTCACTTTTTTTAAACAAAATTTTTAAACATTTTTTAGTAAAAATTTAACCATTTTTGCATTAGGATTTATAAAGGGACCAACTCGGCCGCTCCGATGCCGGATTGGCCCCTATTTTTGGTCTTGTTGCCGGATTAGTTAGAGTAAGATCCCCTGTATATCTGTCTTCACCCAAAGGTACACCCTCCCGCCATGATAGGCACCTAATCCCCTTGCTTCAATGGGATTAGGTGCCTAATCCCGTTGATGCAACAGAATTAGGCAGACATGCAACGGGATTAGGTACCTAATCAGGGCCGTAGCCAAAGAATTTAGCAAATTATCGCAAATTGTTAGAAAAAAAGTTTAAAACCTATCGCAAATGTTTCAAAAACTATCGCAAAAAATTGTTTATTTTTAACTCTTGAAGAAACGTCCATGTGGGATGTTTTAATAAAAAATCAGCCACATAATTTGCGATATATCGCATCCCTTTTGCGATATATCGCAAGGCAAAACCTATCGCAATGCGATAGGTTGCGATATGCTGGCTACGGCCCTGTACCTAATCCGGTTGCGCAACGGAATTAGGTATGTAATGGGATTAGGTACAACACCGGCTTAGCCTGGCCCTAGAGTCGCTAAAAAGTGATCAGGCCAGGCTGGCCCTTGCACATCTCTAATGGTGGAAAAGAGTCCCTCACTTAATATACAGGTGACTCATATAGAAGCCACCACCGTATTTTTTGAAAATTGATTATTATCAATTTTTTAAATATTGCATTTATTGTTGATAGGTTCAACATCGAAGTTTGTGCAAGATTCAACACATGCTACTTGAGTACTCAGCTTTATCAATTGTCGCATCATAAGTTTTTAAATCTTTAGCATATGTTAAAAAACGAATGTTTACTTTTACACTTTTTTTTCTCTTTTTTTTAATTTTTGCACATTTATTTTTCGTTCTATGCTTTAAAAAAAATTCGTTTTACAAATTGAAAACACTTTTTGCAAAAATAAATTTATGACATTTTAAAAGTTAAAAGAAACATGCTTAGTTGTTTGCATAAGTTCTCTATTTAGCTTGTTTGAGTGTTGAGCCTAAATTCTGTGAAAGGTTAAAAAGTGCAATATGAGGTTTCCGTAAAAGATTAAAAAGTGCAATAGGAGGCTTCTCAACGCCTAATCATGATGGCACATTGGTTTTCATTTCATCGAGGGAATCCCGCAATCACGTTCATTATGTCAACAAAAGTGGATTTTACGGTCCTCATGGAAATTTATCGTCGTTGTTTATCATTCTAAGAATTTTGTTTGGTTTTTTGTTTGTCCAGCGTGTGGCAAAAAATCGGATTTTGTCAATTTTTTCAAAAATATTCAAATTTTTTTAAAAAATTTTCACCAAAATAATCCTACATGGGGGATTTCTATGCTAGAATCACTTTGCGCATATAATAGAGACTTTAGAGAACTACTCCATCCTCCAAAGTCTAATGTAAAAAAGGATCCCCAATGATTTTTATTTCTAAAACTTGTTCAAATTTTTACGAAGGAGGGAAAAGAATGGGATGCTCAAAATTCTCGACACATACTTGAAATTTGATCTAACACTAATAAATAGAATACGAACTTTGCACGTTTTGTTAAAATGTGTGCAAAAAAAAGAATTATGTACAAATAACTTCTTAAAAGTCACATTTTAGCTAAAATTTTCGGAGCTACTCTTATATCCCCATTGAACGTGGTCTAAAATCAAAAAATTTTATTTTTCAAAATTTTCTCAAAAATGATCCTATTTTATGCAGGAAACACGTTGGCAATGTTATTTTTGCGTATAAAGGCTTCCATTTTTTAGAAAATCGTATTTTCGCATATTAGTACTTTCCATATTTCGAAAAAGTTAATATGCAAAATTCAATTTTCTAAAAAAATGGAAGCGTTTTTACGTAAAAATAACATTGCCAACGTGTTTCCCACATAAAATTACCCCTAATAGGGTCAACTTTTTCGATTTTAGACCATGTTCAATGGGTATAAGAGCCAAAGTAGCTCCAAATTTTCTGCTACAATAAATAGTACCGGGAGCCAAGCGCNGATTTTAGACCATGTTCAATGGGTATAAGAGCCAAAGTAGCTCCAAATTTTCTGCTACAATAAATAGTACCGGGAGCCAAGCGCTTCGAGCTCGGGGGTTGTGACTCCGAGTGATACTCTTCGTTAAAAATGTATTAGTTATTACCAGAGTGACCCGACTCTCAAAATAAGAAAAATTTTTATTAATAAGAACACTTGTCACCCTGGTTATTACTAATATTTTTTTATTAATCGTTATTATAGCTAACCTTTTTCTGAAAAAATTTTTTTCTCCTATTTCGATGATTTTGATATCGATCGACTTCTCTCATAGTTTACAACTTTTGTTTTGGTCCTATCAGTTTAATAAGCATTTCCGAGATCGTCCGGACAAACACACAGACAGACACATATTACACGTTTAATGTACTAGGATTTTTTGTGTAAATTTGTGCCCACATGTTATATGCAAGTTCGGGATCAATCTGATTGTTTGATTTTTGAATGTGAACTTTTAGGTAGACGTGAATGAAATATGAGACTTTGAGCACACTCGAATCAAATGTTGGAGCTTTTTTATTTTAGGATTTTTACATAAGCTTATTCCTTCCCACAAAAACGACCTTAGTGATCCTCCTTTTTTTCAAACAATGGTTACTTTGTTTAACTTATCGAGAAGTCAAATTTATTTATATTTTTTGTAGCTTTTTCATATGATATACTTTGTTATTTGAAATAGAAAAATGGGCTCAAAAATCGTGTTCTTCCCTTATCTTAAACATTTTAAGCCACAAGTATTCTCTGTAAGACTTTCTCTTAAGTTTTTGTTGTGTGTTAAAATTGTATATTTTACGCAAATTTCACAAATTTAATATTCTAATATTTTTCTAGGGAAGTTAAAGAGCTGTTAAAAAAGGCTTTTGTTTATCTTGTTGCCATGTTATTCATTCATGTTCCTTGTGCTCTTTTTTGCAAATTTTTTGAACCATAAACTTAATTCTTTTGTTATATTCGAATGAATCTAGATTTGGAGAAGTATATAAAAAAATTCTTTTATTATTATTTAAAAAAATTTTTGAACCATGTCATTCTTTTTTTTGTTTTGAGGAAGAAACAATGTAAACAGAAACTTTTTATATTTCTCTTTTCTCAAAAAAATATTAAATAAGGACAAAAAAATGACCATTTTTGCTTTAAAAGCCCAATTTTATGCCTGGATTAGTGTCAACGACCAGTTATCGCGTATCGGGAATGCGTGCAATCGATTCCCCGCAAGAAATTACCTCTAGAGGGGTCATTTTAGGAAAAAATTTCTGGTCCCGAATTCATGTAAAAATCACAAAAGATACATTTTTTTGACAAAAAAAAGGAAATAAATTTTGGACCATTAAATAAATTTTAAATTTTGGACCATTTTTTAAACATATTTTAACACAAAAATTGGCAAAAATTTGCATAAATTTTCTTTTTTTGTTTCCCAATGAGTGTTTCTAGTCAAAGCTCTTGAAAAATGGTGATTTTTCGATATTTTTAGTGTAGCAAGATCCCAGAACCTATGTTAACTTATTCATTTGTGCCCAAAAATAAGTTGTTTTACCGTTTTGGATCATGGCCAACAATTGGTTTTGAGCGAATATGTTAACGCCTTAAAAATCTACCATTTTGCACTGACCACGAATCTGGACCCAAAAATAAAATTGTTCCAAAACGATCAGAAATTGTTGGCTATGATCCAAAATGATAAAACAACTTATTTTTGGGCACAAATAAATAAGTTAACATAGGCTCTGGGATCTTGCTACGCTAAAAATATCGAAAAATCACCATTTTTCAAGAGCTTTAACTCGAAAAACTTCTGACTAACATACCAAATCTAATATACCAAAATTTTCCTGGAAATCTGGACTATATTTTTTGTAAAGATCACTTTGGCCAAAAAATTTGCCACATGTTCAAAAATGGCCGTCAAAACCAAGGGCAAAAATCCGAAGTTTTGTCAGAGAGTTGAGATTAACTTTTTATTGAAGCGAAAACTTGCTATAGATGTAAATATAAAATTTGTAGCGCTGATACTACCTTTCACATGAGTGGCAAAAGAATCAGTAGAACAATTCCTACCAAGAGTTATGCCCGTTGCAAAGTAAGCTACAAAAATGGCAAAGGTCCAACTTTCAGAGGGCTTGTTGCATTTTTCAAACGAGTTTAATTTTTTAAATTTTATTTTAGCGCTAAAAATTATATTTTTATATGTATTTTCATAATAGTCAAAAATTTATATCTGTTTGTAAGTGTTAATTTCGCCTCGCTGTTTTTCTTTACACAACAGGAAATTACTAAAATTTCAGGATGTTGACCTTTTTTATGGCTGCACTTTTATGGCGACCCAAAAACCATGTTGACACCCCCCGAAATTTGAATCTAGCCTCATTCTTGATTCTAGCCTCACTCATGCATTCTTGCTTCATGCGTGTTAATGTTGGAAAAGATTTATGGGAGTGTACCAAAAGCCTGAATTTTTGAGATTTTTGCGCGATTTTTTCAACATTTTTCAAGATGTTTAATTATCGTCAATATATCACTACAACCCTGAAAAATATGGGGGTTTTTCGGGGTTGCCACATGCACTCATTGGAAATATGTCCAAAATGCATTAATTTTTTTTATCATGTATCCCCTCTGTACCCCCCTGAAAGACCATTCATTCATCTATCCTGAGGGACCGGTGTACACCCCTACTGGTAAACTATGATATATGGCTATGAAAAGTATGGCAAAAGTCTTAAAAGCTAGGCATTTGCCATATTTATATGGCAATGTGGCAACCCTGGGGTTTTTCTATGCGAGAATCGATTGCGCGCAATGCTGAACATTGAAAATACTCTACTGACTGAGTTTGAATTAGTCTATTCTGAATTTAATTTCAAGTTTCTTCAATACACACATCTTCCTGATTCAGGGTCAGGGAAACGTTTTCAAGGTTCGATAATTCTCGCATCGATTTCTCGCTTAAAACCCAATTATTTTGATGAAACTTAAAAAAATTGTGAAAAAATAGCGCAAAAATCCAGTTTTTTTAATTACTCTATACTTCCAAAACTTTTCATAAAGACTTTAATCGTAGGCGTTAACTTGAGTTTGAATCGTGTGCGTGTACTTTATAACTAAATGTAAACACTGAAAACGAAATTCGAGGCTTTCAGCGACAAAACCAAGTGTGTTCAAAGCATTTTTTTAATCAAATTTACTTCCATGTGCGCTGACAATTTATTTTACTAAATTGGAAATAAAGTCAATGAAATCATTTTTTCAAATTTGCTTTGTCAGCATGGCAAAAGGCACATGTGAAGAATTTTTCTTTCATAAATTTTTTATCTTTTTCTTAGACCCTTTGACCACGCACATTTGTGTTTCTTTCATACTAGAATGGCGAAAAATTTGTTCCGCCTTATTTTTCTATTTAAAACTCTATAGGATTGATTCAATTTTCACTGAACACATTTTTAATCAACATGCTCATATTCATATGATTGCATATGTTACGGGCAAACTTTACCTTTATCGGGTAAAGTTTATTATTTTCGCTTACTTCTTTCATTTTATTGGTCTCTCATAAACCGTTGCAATACTCGCGTCATTATTTTACTCTTTTCTATTTAAATTCAAACTTGCGCGAGTATTAACACGAAAATCCTGATTTATTGTAACATTGTAAAATAAAGTGAAAGATCGACTGATTGTCAATGCATAAAGTTTGCCCGGGCAAACTTTACCTGGTAAAGTTTGCCTGCGGTAAGGTTTGCCCGTAACACATATAGGAGCTACTGCAGGAATTTTCAGCATGCAATTTTAAAAATGCAGCGCGCTAATAATGCGGTCAAGATGGCGTTTTTACACTTCAGAAGTGTGCATAATCGATTTCTCGCATAAAATTACCTCCAATAGGGTCATTTTGAAAAGAGATGAAAAATATTCGCGAAAAAATAGGCAATTTTTCACGAAAACTTGGTCAAGATGGCGTTTTTACGCTTTGGGAGTCCGCGCAATCGATTTCTCGCATCAAATTACCCCCAATAGATTCATTTTTACGAAAAAAAATCTTTCTCCTAAATGACCGCAAAAGCACCCCTCTTTAATGTTTTAGGATTCATTTTTGAACTTGACATCGTGGGACACTTAAAGTGCAGTAGCTCCCACATATAGATATTGAAGTTATGACACAGAATATTACATAATTAGCGTGGTTATTTTTTTAATGTTTGAGTGAAGCAAACATTTTTTCTTATTAAAAGCGAATATTAAAGGTAGCGTGCAGACAATTTGAATTCTCGCGGGGGCAAGATTTCGAATTCCCGTAAGAGAAGATTTCGTTGAATAACTTTTTACTTCCTATAATCGAACCAATTAAAAGTTCACGCCGTTTTACATAATAAATTTATTTAGCTTAAAGGTTCATTCAAGCTACAACTAACGAACCAGTAAAATGGTCTTAAATTCATCATTATACATTCTATCGTGTTAATAGAAGTTCCGAAGATTTAAAAAAAATTCTCTATAAAATTGAAAAGGTAAAAATCTCAACATGGCAATCTATATTCCATCGCTTATTGGCATCGTACTTACGGCTTTGTCATCTACCTCATTGTTAATCAACTTGTTTGTGCTCTTTATTTTATATCGAGGAGGACTGTTGAAGCCTTCCAAGAGTAACATCTATTTGCTAGCTTTTGCGAGTATTATGAGTAATTGTATTCGAGCTTCTATTATAGCTTTTTATATGGGTCCTAGTGTTATTTTGCAAGTAAGTTGGTATTAATTAGTGTTGACCAGGGCTGAGTGGGAACAGATCCAATGACCGGAAGGGAATCAGAAGAGGAGGGTACGAAATTTCGGCAGCTTTTGGGCAAAAATTGGAGAAAATTCGAAATTTTAAAAACGAGTCACGACATTGAACTCAACCCAACAAGATGAGTAAAACGAGGGCTATATTGTACAAAGATGCTAGCGATTCACATGGCTGAGTGGATAGAGTACCAGGATTTGCACTTATAGGTCTCAGGTTCAAATCTTAGTATACAGCTCCAGCAAGTATTTAATGGTCAAAAAATGATTGCAAAGTGTTTAGAGGCCAAAATAGAGATATTCAAAATTTTTCGTGAAATTTGGACAACTTTAATTTCGAGCCAGAATTCGAATCCTCGACCTATAAGCTGCAAATTTATCACAACCACTCGGCCATGAGATTCTGTCGCTTCGGTATATAATATGGTAATTATTTGTCTCGTTGAGCTGAGCCTAATGGTGAGAGTCATTCGAATTTCCTCAAATTTTTGTCATAAAAAACTTCCGCCCCCCCATTAAATAAAAAATTGTGACACCCTTATTGTTATTTTAATTTTTAATACTTTTAGACTTACATATTTTCTGATGGTCCGTATGACATTATTAATGGTATAATTTCATATATGGAAAATGCCACTTGGAATGTTGACATGCTCATTTCGACAACTATTGCTATCAATAGGTAAAATTACCCTTGCATTTCATGATAAAGTTCGCTTCAATAAGATCTCCTAAATAGTTGGACGATAAACAGTGGCCAATGCTTCCCTTTGCAATTTACAGTGTACCCCCCAAAAATGGCAATTTTGCATTTTTGGTCGATTTTTTTCAAGTTTTTTAATTTTTATTAAAATAACTTTATAGGGGTTTTCTATGCGAGAAATCGATTGCGCGCATTCCCGGATCATAAAAACGCTTAACTGATCCATTTTCAGAATGAGATGTGTGTATTGAAGCGAAAATTTGCTAATACAGGGACAGAGTAGCGATTTCAAGGTTCAGCTATCGCTCAATCGATTTCTCGCATAGAAAAACCCCCTATAGGGTTATTTCAGTGGAAATTAAAAAACTTGAAGACTTTGAAAAAGTTGCCCAAAAATAGCAAAATTGTCATTTTTGGAGCACAATTATCATTTTTTGAAAGTTTAAAATTGTTGTATTTCAAGAAAAGCGGTTTTTGATTCTAGCTCGAACCTGTAATTTATAGAATCAAAGCGATGCACTTACCACTGAGCTATTTAGCGTCCAGAGGTTTAGGAGCTCTCGTTGAAAGCTTATTCGTCAATTTGTAGAGTTTCCGTAATTGTTTTTACAAATAGTGTAGGCAAGATTTTTACCAGAAAAGTTGTACTCACACTTACAGTTATATTGTACTTATCGGGAAATCTCATATCGCTGGTGTCTTTCAAAATTTTGCCTTGTTGTGGGTAAGTTGTTTTAAAATGTTGATATTAGGCATTACTTTTATCAAACTTCGCTAATTTGTTGTACTCGGGGGTTTTTTAACATGGGGACTCGAATTTGAAGGAATTTTTTAACTTTTACTACTAGAAAATTTTTTTAACTTTTTTAACTTTTACTACTTTGAAGGGGTTACCCCTTTAGGGGTAACCCCTTCAAAACCTCGACTTTTTTGTAGTAACTTCTAGTAGTCCAAATTAAAAAATTCCTTCAGATTCGATAAGAAAAACCCCCGAGTACGTAAAAAAATTAGCTAATTTGGAGAGGAAACACAAAAGGTAGTCGGCGGGGTTTGAACCAGCGCCATAAATGTCAAACATCCTATATATGAAAATTTTTTAACAGAGCAATAAACTACGATAGAAATAGGCATATGCAAAAAAAAATTTTCCGAAGTGGAGAGTATAGCAAAGTATTTTCACATGCCATATCCATATGAAATATTTTTAGACATGTCTTTAATTATCAACATTATTGGGTAGAAATCCTTGATAAAGATTTTAACTACAGCGACAATTTTATTGCTATCCCAAGTAATATTATCGCTTCAGCAATTTCTATAATATGTTATACTTAGGGTTGCATAAATGCCACCAATTGGTGGCAAATGCCACCTTTTTTAATCTGATGCCACCTTGCCACCTTTTCGAAAATTTTGCCACCTTTTTTGTAATTTTTNATAAAGATTTTAACTACAGCGACAATTTTATTGCTATCCCAAGTAATATTATCGCTTCAGCAATTTCTATAATATGTTATACTACAGTAAGAACATTATTTAGTTGCTATACCCCATGAACGGAGGGGAAACTACAGAGTGTTTAAAAAGTTCTTGCGCATATTTTTTGGGGGTGGACGACTTCTCGAAGCGTTTGAAGAAGTGTATTGAGGCCGGAGGTGGCAATTTTGAAAATAAATAGATATATTATGTTATTGTTGGGTTTTGCATACATTTTTATTGAAAAATTGTCAAAAAATGCATTTTAAAATAAAAAAATATGCGCAAGAACTTTTTAGACACCCTGTACTACGTTTGGGAGGGGGCACACCCCTAAACACACGTGTACAACCCCGTCCGCAAATCGGGGAGGGGTCGCGCGCCGTGCGTAAGCCAAAAACAAAATATTATCTCTTCAGCAATTTCTATAATAACCGCAAAGGATCAAATTTTTGGGGGCTGTTTGTACATGTGTGCCCCTACAATTTAACTTGGTCGGCCTTCGGCCTGACAAAAAATGGATCCTTATGTTTTCCCGGCATTTAGCCAGGAAGGAATATCACCCCAATTTTCTATAATATACAGCTACGGTGTTAAAAAATTTTTAAATTTAGGTATATTTTTACATTAAGCACGTATACAGAAAAATTGATCCAAAACTAACTTCCATGGCAGTAGAAGCAAGAAGGAGAAAAGAAGTTCGATATGCTCTACAATTTGGTGCATTATCCTTGTTTGCTTTATGTAAGGCATATAGTCAAAAATAAAAAGAATAAAAAAAGAAATTTTTAGTCGCATGGGTGAGCCATCGTATTTTTCCAAAAGTTTTTATCGCCGATGGAAATATAGATGCCATGTCATTGGTGCCATTCTCTGTAATTATTCATGGAACTATGAACTCCATCATTTTTCTCACTATAAATAGAGAGGTATTCTTTCAGTTATGCGTTGCATTTGCATCGGTTGAAATATTTCGTGTTCTGAGTGTAGTTTGTAAAAATTCTTCGCCATGTGCTTTCAATCAATTCTGAACCAAATACATTTTTTATTGAATAATATATGCACTTTTTAGGTGAAAAAATGTGTCCGACAATATTTGGAAAATGTTTCGTTTTCAACGTCGCGTTTCCCTCTATATAGTAGCCATAAGCAAAGCAAAGGACGGTATAGCAACATTCGAATACCGCTGAGCAAATCACTCAAAATTTTGCAACATCCGGCCGCACCTCATATCACTCCAGAGATCATAGATTCGCTATCACAAGAGAGCTCACAGAGATGTAACCTAATGGACAAGAAAACCACCAATAAGATTTTTTTCTAACGTCTAGAAGAAAAAATGGCGCATTAAGCTAATATTGTAAGCTTACATTTTTGTTCATCTCGCTGAGAGCTATAAAGTTGCTGAAGACCACTTTCAAAAATTTGTTGTTCGAAACCTTTTTGCATCAAATCATTATTTCTAACAAGGGAACCTCAACATAGGTCCCGGGATTTTTTCCAAAAGTCAAATGTATTATTTTTATTTATCAAAAACAATATTTTTGGCGCTATCCCTAGTGGCTGATGGATAAAGAAATTTTTTTCTACGGGCTTTACGAGGATTTTTCCAGTATTTTTTCGTTTTAAGGTCATATCTCAGCCAATTTAAATCCGATTGGACTCGTGGAATTCCTGAGATCACGGCAAACAACTTTGTAGAACATCACTTTTTATGAAAACCTTCGTGTGATGGAGAAAATCCGTTGGAAAATATTGATTCTTTTGATTGAAATCTTGAGTTACGTTATCATCAAAAGAATCAATATTTTCAAACGGATTTTCTCCATCACACAAAAGTTTCATAAAAAGTGATGTTCTATAAAGTTGTTTGCCGTGATCTCAGGAATTCAACGAGTCCAATCGGATTTAAATTGACTGAGATATAACGAAAAAATACTGAAAAAATTCTCGTAAGACCCGTAGAAAAATTTTCTTCCCCATCAGCCGCTAGGAATAGCGCCAAAAATATTGTTTTTTGATAAATAAAAAAAATACATTTGATTTTTGGAAAAAATCCCCGGGATCTATGTTGAGGTTCTCTTATAAGTTGAAAATTATATTCGAAAATCATTATTTTTAGGTTATAAAATGTGTGGGAATGTTTTGAATATGTACAACGGCTTTATAAAGGACATGGAAGTATAGCAATAACCAGCACATAATTTTGGAACTTTCCAAGAAAGACTTTCCAAAAAGAGGTTAATCTATCGACTAGCTCGTTTTATAAAAACCTCTCAAAAATATATGCCATCGGATAACTTATAACGCTAAATAAAGTGCAATTGTTTTATTTATAATAATTTATTTTTTGTTCGAATAAAAAGTTTCTTTTAACAAATCATAATGCCCATCAGAGAATCTAAGTAAAGTAGAAAATAGATAAGTGTTACTAAGCATAGGCCACGATAGGATTCCATTTCAAGGGGACCCCCCCCCCCCCCCCCAATTCGTATTTTCAATTTTCGATTTTGGGTCTCTAAGACTCTGCGGACCCCCTCCCCCGAAGCGCCACCACTGGCTTTATTTTTTTACCCCCATCAGCCCGAACGATCCAGACAGGACCGATGGCTAGCCCGGGCTGAGTGTAGGCCTTTTAGACTCCTAATCCAAATGATTTTGGGCCAGGATATGAGGAGAGAAGAATAGCAATGGACTAGGGACAATTTGAGTTGGGGGAAGGTGGGGCAAATTTTCTCAAAAAAATTTCTTGAGAGTCGCCACGGATTCTATATGGATAAGCGTATGCCTATCCGGTTGAGTTGTCACAGCTGTTTTTCTGATTTTTATGGTCCACAGAATCTATGATCCTTTAAGTGTCGCCAAACTGTTACAATGGATCGTAACATCTTGGAACTCTCAAAGAAAGATTGATTGAAAACATTTAAAAACAGGAAAATGTGGAAAAAATTATTATTTTTGTACTAACTGAAGTCAAAATTTTTTGAAGAAAAATTTTACTTCCTGTTTAAGATCGAATTTCGTGCTTCAATTTTTACATGAAAATGTGTTTCGTGTCGATCTCTAAATTTTTATTCAAAAATATGATTAATTAATGTTTTCGTTTTTAAAAAGGGTAAACATAATCCTCTCAAAACTCATAAAAAACATTTGAATAATTTATAACACGCCAAACTTTTAGTTGCTCTCTATAAAAGTTTAATGCTGCCATTATCGGTTTAACAGCACCCTTCCATCCTCCCCCATGTCATCTGCCATCCATAGCTAAAATTGTAAAAACCCAAATTATAAATTTTTGTAGGAGTACATGTTACTGTGATGTCGATAGATAAAGTTTATTGATAAACACCAAAATAAAATAATAGAAACAGAACGACAGCGACGGAATAAACAAAAAACAAGAATTTTGAATAAAACATACTCACATGAATAAAATGAATTCCAGGGGGTCCCAAGTAGGGTCGGGTGAAAATTAAAAAAAATTTTTTTAACAAGTGACCCTTTAGGGGCAATTTTATGTGAGAAATCAATTGCGTGCATTCCCGAATCTTGAAAACGCTTCTTTGATCCCGATTCAGGGAAGGAATCGGTGTATTAAAGCGAAAATCAAACATTTTCGGATTTTTATGACAAAAAAAGTCAATTCATAGGTTTTTCTAGGCAGGGAATCAATTGCGCGCACTCTCAAATCATGAAAACGCTTCATTGACCCTGATTCAGGGAAAAATTAAAAAATCCTTTCTCAACAACAAATAAAGCACACATTTGTTTATAATAAAAATCTAGAGACAGAGCGCCTACGGCACTCAAAGGTTGAGTGGAGATGTGGATTATATTGATCACACCATTGGAGCTCATCCCTAGTGTCTTAAAATACGTCTCGCGACTTACAAGGAACCCTCAAGACTTGATCATTTTTAAATGCGTTATTTTTATTCGGGGATGAACGGAAATGGTTGAAAATGAGTTAAATAGGCTATATCCATGCATCAAAACTTTTCGATCTTTCCTCATGGAAGTGTGGGTACCTAAAATTCTCGGAATTTCAGATCCAAAGTTTTCAAGTTTGGGATCGGAAATTGACCCTTCTTTTTAGTCAGAAAAAACCAAAAAAAAATCAAAGTGGGGGAATTTTCGACCCCAAACATGAACATAAGTCCCCCATTGGAAGAGTTTTAGGTACCCACACCTACATGAGGAAAAAAATCGAAAAATTGTTATGTACTGGATATAGTCTATTTATTTTTTTTCGACGAAAAATCACGCATTTGAAAATGATCAAGCCCGAGGGTTCCTTGTTAGGCGGTCGTCCCTAGTGTCCGAGATACGATAAGTCGATAAAAATTATTTTTTCAATTTTTAATCACACAAAAATGGAATCCGTAAATCAGGATGTATAAACGAGTCCTTAGTTGTTTTTTGACTGAGCCCACTTTACCTTTTTGGGCAGCCGTATCCCATCATAATAGCATGCATGTAAGTATAGGGAAGATACACATTTTTCTATCTAGTATGTTTTTATCTAGGAAGAAAGGGTCCGAACAAAAGACCCAAGGTCCCAACACTTGGACCCTTGAAGGGCCCATGGGGTCCTAGGGTCTCGAATCCTTTCGGGGTTCTGGATCCTAGGGTCATAGGGTCTCAGGGTTCGAGACTAGGGTAGATGGGATCCCGATTTTTTGGGATCCCGATTTTTCGGGATTTGACAAATATCGTTTTATGGTGAAATCTGAGAAGAATGTTGTCGATGGATAAAATATTCACCAGATTTTCCTACATATTTTGCAAAAGACCGTATCGAAAAATCATGAATCTATAAAAAGTATGGCTCGGGATCGATTGATCCCGATTCGGGATCCTGGATCGGGATCCCGAAATCGGGATTCAAATTTTTTTGTCGATCTCGAGCCTTAACTTTTTATAGATTCATGATTTTTCGATACGGTCTTTTGCAAAATATGTAGGAAAATCTGGTGAATATTTTATCCATCGACAACATTCTTCTCAGATTTCACCATAAAACGATATTTGTCGAATCCCGATTTCGGGATCCCATCTACCCTATTCGAGACCCAAGGGCCCTGGGCCCATGAAACCCACAAGATACTTATCTGATTAAAACATTTAAAAGGTCCTGGAGCCACAAGACCCCATGGGTCCTGGACCCAGGGTCCTTGAAGGGTCTCGGTTCCTGGGATCCTAGAACCCTTGATGGGTCAAGGACCATTGAACTCTTGAAAGGTCCCAGCGTCCTGGGTCATAGGGTCCAATGGTCTCAAGATTCCTTGAGTCTTGGGCCCTTTCATCCCCCGATTTTACTCACATTTTAAAGAAACAATCCATTAAAAATTTTTGATTCTAAATAAAAGTTAGTGATTTCGAGAAAAGCTGCTTTACAACATATCATGACAAATCCTCGCTGAAATATTTTGATTCAAATTTATGCGAATTTTTGCCTGAAGGCATGGGAAAGCGGTGTACCTTTAAGATAATAAAAGAGATTCAGCTTCTATTAATCGGCGATTGATTAGTTTGTTCAGATGTTTCATTTTGTGTTGCCATGGGTACTAAAAATTTGAATCTGAAAATATTTAAAGGAATGTTACTCATATTGTTTGGAATAATCCCTGTAGGATATACACTCATGGAAGATCGTAAAATTCGATCCCGCGGTTTTGTTACATAATCTAGAACCATCGCAAAGAACTTCTTTCTTAAAGTTGCGTTAAAAAGCAAATAGAAAACCGGAGTATCTCTTAAATTCAAACAAATATAAGAAAAAGATCATCAATCCTTATCATGGACAAAGATCCAACAAAGATGCTCGATGTGCTTGACGAATTCCGGTGTTTTGATTATTTGAAGTGCGTCAGCAACGTAAACGATGGCTGTTATTAGAATTTCCACACATATAGCCATTGATTGTAATAGCATCTGAAGTCAGTATGTAACCAGGATTACGTTTAAAAAAAGTTTTAATGCGCTTAACCCCCCTTTCCGAGTGTTGATTTATTTAATTAGCCAATATATACTTCATTTCCCGCCGAGAAGGAAAAAAGTCGATTTTCATGGCGCGCCGACACTTGCGGACGAACTTTTGCGGACCCGACATTTGCGGACCCAACACTTGCGGACGCGACATTTGCGGACGACATTTGCGACCGATATTTGCAGACCCGACATTTGCGGATTGCCATGGAAAAAAATTTTTATAGGTCAAAACTAATTCATTTTTTATTTTGAGAAAATTACAAAATTTTTCCCAATTTGGAAAACAAATTTTCGCATGGCAATCCACAAATGTCGGATCCGCGAGTGTCGGGTTCGCAAAAGTTCGTCCGCAAGTGTCGGCGCGCCGAATCTATTCAGCGGGTCGAAAACCTCCCCCCCCCCATACAACTTTATTCCGATTCATTTCCGTTATAAAACACTGTTTCGACCTCATCGCGCCGCCGTGGAGGGGTACCAAACCTCGATGGCGTACATCATGATTGGCTCGATCGTGGTTTTGTAGACCCAGGCAAAATCAAATTGTTTATTGAAACGAATTAATAAGTCATTATAAAATTCAAAATCTTGACAGTTTGTAAAAAAAGACTTATAATAAAGTGTTTATAACTCACCGCGACGAATAAAATGACACCAAAGTTATTGAATTTTGAAAATGTTTTGGGTTATTGAAGCGAAAACATTAATCAGAGTTTTCGTTTCAATAATCCAAAGCATTTTCAAAATTCAATAATTTTATTCGTCGTGGCGAGTAATGAAAAATATAACTTGTTCACAATTTTGATTTTTCGTCTAGATTTAGGATTTTTATGATGCTTTCTTTGGAAAATTTCACACTTTTGGTCATTTTTTTATGAGTTTGACTCTTCCTGTACGGGGATCCGAACCCTCTTACTCCTCCTTTTTTCAAATTTTTCGGGTCACTAAACGCGTGGTTGGGGGGGGGGAGGGATCTACTTACCTCATTCTCATTTGCTTCCAACACCTCCTTTGTTAGAAGCATGGTGTATGGAAAGTGCAGATCGACACAGCCCTCTCCCTCACTCGAAACCACCCTCTCCCTCCTTTTCACCTACTTACTATGCGTTGAAGCTTTGAAATTGTAGAAGTATGATTGTAAACACAGGATTGTATACTAATCACCACACAAAGGATCCCATATGGGATTACCATACTCACGACTACGAAGCTGTTGTACAGCGGATACACTGTGCCTTTTGTGAACTTAAATTTTAATTAATTTTAATAAAAATATGTGTTTTTACCAAGGTGTATCCTTCTAGACCCGGAACTCCATAAAAAGGATCAAAATTAGCTGCATGCAAGATGGTGCTATAATAGCAGACATTGCTATTCCAAACATAACATATAAACGCTAGTGGAAGTGCTAACCAAAAGCACATAGCCACCCAATGATATAAGATCTTAGCAATTTTTGGGAATAGAAGTTCAAAGAAACGATTCCACGCCAATAAAAAACAAGTCAAACTTGCTCCATGCCAACAAGCTACAAATAAGATAAATTAATTTTNTTGAGATTAAGTGCTTAGTTTGATAGCTTGATAAATTTGATGAGCTATGATCAGGGCTGTTAGAACTATGTATAACGGTCAACGCAAGTGGTATCTTCTCACCCCTGTCACCTAAGGGGTTGGGTATAAAAGGGGACTCCAAAGCCACATACCTGGTCCCTCGATAATCTGAGATTAATTGTACTATGTTATAAGGGAATAGCCCCCCCCCCCCACAGCTATCAGAAGCCGTTTCCAGCGACGAAACAGATGTATTTTGGGGTCGGATAGACAAACTTTCAAAAATTTCGTCCCCAAATGTCACATCCCCAAAAGTCCGTCCCCAAATAGTCCGGCGCTGCATAACTCAGTGAAGAAATCGTTTTCAAATTGATAGCACTCATTGGAAAGCTGGAATCACGAGCTTCATTTTTTGTAAAGACACCGATACTTGATTCACACTTAGAAAATTTGCTAGGGCTCGTTTTTAATAAATTCCTTATTTACGGATACACCCTGTATATCTTACATGTAGCTACTGCTCCGACCACAAACCATAAGAGCGGGTGTTCACAATAATGGCTTCCAATCATGGCTTGAACACCCATAAAAATTCCAACAAAAACTACGCCAGCTAAGTCGATGCAACCCAATAAGAGCATAAGCTTATAACAAGAGTGTTGGATTAACTCCGGTTTTGTCATGGCAAAAATGAATGGGATATATAATACCTATAATTCTTATGAATTAAACTATGACTAAGAACGGCTCACAAGAAAAATCATTCCAAAAGTCATAAAAACAGTCCCAATGAACACATTGGGAGTCCCCATTGCATGCCATTCTTGAATCGAGTACACCGAACAATTCTTCTCATATATCTCATACCACTTTTCGTGATTTAGCAATAGAAACAGACCCATGTTTAGAAGCAAACAAGCTATGTGTAACTGAAGGTTTGTAAAGAGAAAAGTATAATCTCAAGCAATGGAGTATAGGCGAACAAAACCCGCTATTTATATTAAAATTTTTTATCTATTCATACCTTATTCATCCATGATAATCTCTTTATTATTTTACTTTTGAATAGCTACGCATATCCTGATACATTTTGAAAAACAAGATTTTTGCAAGATGGGATTTGAGAACAATGATGTCACAAGTCTGCACATATGTTTCGAGTAAAGGAAAAAAAGAAAATTTTGAAGCTTCAGCTTTGA
>OZJO01024299.1:0-18500 GCA_900406225.1 Acrobeloides nanus | reverse complement strand
GTTGTAATACACAAACTTTTTTGAATTTTTTGCGGAAAAATCGATTTTTTCAATTTTTATAAAATGAACATTGTAGCTATAATTTTTTATAGCTAAATGAGACGAATAAAATGACACGAAAATTATCCAATTTGAACATTGTTTTGGGTTATTGAAACGAAAATTCTGATTCATGTTTTCGTTTCAATAACCCAAAATAATTTTCAAATTGGATAATCTTTGTGTCATTTTGTTCGTCTCATTTAGTTATAAAAGATTGCTACAATGTTCATTTTATGAAAATTTAAAAAACTGGTGCAAAAATCGACTTAAAAGTTCAAAAAAGTTTGTGTATTACAACGAAAATATGTACACAAATTCAAAATTTCAAACGCAATTTTCTCTAAAACTACAACGATTCAGAACATGTCGTAAAAACAAAAAATGCTTCATTTTTCATGAACTTTCCGAATATCAATAAAAATGGCAACTTTTTTTCCCACTGGACTGATCCTTTAAAAGCATTGATTAATGATCCCCCTATAACATAAGAAGGATTGTTCAAATGACCCAACCGGTTGAAATATCTATTGTTTCGTTTGTGTTATGCACATGCATCTTGATGTCTGTATAAAGTTGTTCGTACGAAAAACTTGATTAACATGAAATTTTTTATAAGCAGATTATTTCTTTCTGCTTTATTCATCGTGAATATTCAGAGCTATACTCTAACACGAAATGATCGCCAATGGGTGGACTCATTCAGATATACAGTAATGTCTTATTACAATCGAGCTTGGTGGCAACGCCAACGGCAAAGACAACTAGCACAATATGCGCTCAATCAACAGGTAAGAACATAGTGTCTTTCTATACCAAGTGTAGCTTCGTTAAGTATACTATACCTATGTATAAGTATAGCACGAAAATCTCATTTTTTTGAGAAATGCTTGTTTTTAAAGCTGAAAATTACAATTTTGTAGAAAAAATGGAAAATTTTGGATCTTTTTGGTGGAAAATAGGAAATTTTGTCATTTTTGGTGAAAATTCATCAGTATTTTATTCGAAAGACGCTTTTTATTTGATTCAATATACAATTTAGTTAAAAGAATACTCAATCATTACATACTTCAAAATTTACACGTCCACCCCGCACTTTCGCGCCATCGGCACGAAGTGCAGAGTGATTTAGGAAAGTGCGGCATGGATGGGGTGGGGATGGTGAAATTTCATTCCTTTACCCAGGTGTGGTACCGACTTTTCCGATTTCGACGCATCACTAGTTAAAACTTTTTCTAAATGTTAATCAACCGTACACTTACTTTTTTAGCAAGGACCATTTCAAGTGGGCGACTTCTTTGGTAGTAATTATACAACTGATAGTACGGCGCCATTTATTGATCAAAGGAGAATATACCATGCTACAGAGATCAATTGATAATTACAATATTTACAAAAATTACAGTAGCGGACAAAAAACTTGGAACATCTTGCAAAATCAGTACGGCGCCATTTACAATTTTCCTTTTATGTTCTCGAATATTTTTTAAAATTTATTCTTTAGAATTTATAAAATACTTTATTTAACTTTATAGCATATATGTTGAATTAGCATGTATTTCAAACAAGTTTAAATTCTTAGCATCCAATCAAAAATCATCAAATGCGAATCCACAAAGTCCGATTAAAAAAGCATCATTGTTTAAAATGTCTCCATAAATATCCAAAACAAATCAAATAATAATAGCATGGAATGTCCTTGTTTGTGAGCTTGATTCTGCTTAGAAGCATTTGCGATGAACGATCGATGGACCGGACTCGTCATATTCCTGCTTGCTAATCCACATCTGAAAAAATACATTTACATAAGAAAAGTTAGCGGCAAAAGTTGATAATATAGAAAAGGACCATTATGTAAAAATTCGTCAAAAATTGATTTTGATTTTTCAATTTTTGACAAATTGTTCAATTTTTATCGAATTTTTCAATTTTTGTTAAATTTTTCTTTACAGAGACACATTATACGTTTAATATAGGATAACAAAAAATACCAAATTTTGATATCAAATCCTTCCATGTGTGCTTCAGACGGTTATTTAGTGGGTATAGGAATGACTCTAGATTTTTTTAAATATTTTTTCCTAATTTTTTGCATTTAGTAGCCTAGAAGTATATCTAAAAACCCCCTATTTGAGCATAAAACCGATCTAAAAAAATTTGAGATTTTGAAAAAAAACCATGCCCGCAGATTTTAGATATGATTCTAGCTAAAAATGCAAAAAGAATTCTCCAAATAGCTTTTAACTATAAAAAGTTACAAGGACTTTTGCGTAAATTTGACAGAAATAGATTAACAGAAATCAACTAAAAAAACTCGATCAGGTTGAGCTCGTATCATCTCAAATCGCTCGGCAATCGTGTTTTTTGACCGCAAAGCCCCCTAGACTCAAATTTGGCAAAATTTAATGCCACTGTTAGGACTTTCATTTTTGACCCCATTACCCGGGGACAACAGATGTCTAAAATAAAAGTACTAACAAGAACATTAAAATCTGCCGATTTTGAGTTCTAGGGCATTTTTGCGGTCGAAAAAACACGATTTCGAGTGATTTGAGCTGCTCCGAGATCAACCTGACCAAGTTCTAATGGTATAATTTTTCACTCGGACCAGATAATGACCGTTTGAAACACACGTGCCTTCCCATAATATGATAAAAAGGACATAGCTTACCTGCTGGAAAGTCGAAAGCGATGCCAAGATAGAGCCGCCAATCCATACCGAATACTTGCGTTCAGGCGGTGCAATCACCTTGATCTTCATGGAAGAAGGTGCCAACGTTGTGATTTCTTTCTTTAAAAAAATTTATTTAAAAAATTAAAGCTTTAAACAAATTTCAAACTTACACTCATTCGATCTGCAATGCCCGGAAACATTGAAGTACCGCCGGAAAGAACAATGTTTGAGTACAAATCCTTTCGAATGTCGATGTCGCACTTCATAATGCTGCTGTACAATGTCTCATTAATACCTCCAACTTCCATTCCCAACATTGATGGCTAAAAGTTTTCCCATTATGAGAACAACTCAAAACTTCAAGAATACCTGAAACAGCGCTTCAGGACAACGGAAACGTTCGCTGCCAATAGTGATGACTTGGCCATCAGGAAGTTCGTAGGACTTTTCCAACGATGAGGATGTGGCCGATTTTGCCATCTCTTCTTCAAAATCCATCGCGACATAGGCCAACTTCTCCTTAACATCACGCACAATTTCGCGTTCAGCAGTCGTCGTGAACGAATAGCCACGCTAGAAAAAAGATTATTTATCTTTAAAAAGATTATTCAAAAAATACTTCAGTAAGAATCTTCATTAAATAGTCGGTGAGGTCGCGGCCAGCCAAGTCGAGACGTAGAATTGCGTGCGGAAGCGCATAACCTTCGTAAATTGGAACTGTATGTGTGACACCTAAAATTTAGTTATATTCTCATGACTTTGCAAAACTGCGTCGTCTTGGTGGTCAAGATTTGATCTTTTTGGATCATAAATTTTTTCCTATAATTTTTTACAGAAAAAAATGTGTAGGATATGTCAATCTACAGAGTGAGCAAAAAAACCGTACTTTTGCGTTTTTTGGCAAACAAATTTCAAAAATCGCATGAAAATACTTCTCATAGGTGATCTTTGAAAAATTTTTCACGTGGGTGGCCCCTTCCCCTTATTGTGTAGCAGCTCTCAATTTTTTTTATAAAACAATTGGTTAAAAAGCTTACCATCGCCAGAGTCGAGCACAACACCAGTAGTACGACCAGAAGCATACAAACTAAGCACTGCCTGAATTGCAACATACATAGCTGGCGTGTTGAATGTTTCAAACATGATCTGTGTCATCTTTTCGCGGTTCACCTTAGGATTCAGCGGTGCTTCGGTTAACAAGACTGGATGTTCTTCAGGTGCAACTCGAAGCTAAAAAGTTATTAAAAATCAGAGGTGAAGAAGCAGCTCACCTCGTTGTAGAAAGTGTGATGCCAAATCTTTTCCATATCATCCCAGTTTGTGACAATGCCATGTTCGATCGGATATTTCAATGTTAGAATTCCGCGTTTGGCTTGGGCTTCATCGCCGACATACGAATCCTAGAAAGATGCAAACGAATAAAATGGTAAGCAAAAGAAAATTTTTAAATTTGAGAAACTATTTAAAGTTACACAAAAATCACTAACCTTCTGTCCCATTCCAACCATAACACCTTGATGTCGAGGACGGCCAACGATCGATGGAAAAACTGCACGTGGTGCATCATCACCGGCAAATCCCGCTTTGCACATACCAGAGCCATTGTCGACAACCAATGCGGCAATTTCTTCAGCCATTTTACAATTTTAACTTGAATATGATAGCAATAACTTAAAGTTATTTCCAGTATACTTTAAATCAGGAAATCAATAAAATTAAAATAAATACAGAAGCTGTAAGATTTTATAAACAACAATGAAAAGCTATAAAATATTTAGGGTGAAGCGAGGGGGCTCTATGATTTTTCGCATACGAATTTTCCCACAGGCTTTTCGTATTCAAATTTTGGCACGGTGAATTTTCGCAAAACGAATTTTCACAAAATGAATTTTGGCACATGAATTTTCAAAACGAATTTTGGCATATTCGCTCTAAAAATACCACTGCGTCAGATGCTTTTTTATGCTGATGTAAGCGTGATTATAGGGGTTTATCGGTAGGGTTTTTGTTTGTTCCGCAGAGCCTTGAAAATAAGTTTTTTGCCCCTCCAAAAACGCTAAAATCGCAATTTTCGAGGTCTCCAGTACTACCAACGGTCAAATTCGACAATTCCTTCATATTCGTGTTCCCCATAGCCAACAACACCCATATGATATCCCGCTTCAAACTTTTTTCCTAAAACCCAGGTAGTGAAACGGTTATCCGACATTTTTTCCCTTACCACTTTGTTCCCTTAAACAATTTTTTCCCCCAAATTCGCTTCAATAAACACGATTTTATTGACACCCAGGCATAAAATCGTGTTTATTGAAACGAATTTGGGAAAAAATTGTCATAGGGAAAAATTGTTACAGGGAAAAAATTGTTTAAGGGAACAAAAGGGATAAGGGAAAAATGTCGGGTAACCAGTGAAACACATGTGAATCAATCATAAAATTTGCGTTGGAAAAAGTTCGTTGGGAAAGGTTCGAATTTGAATTGCATTGGGAAAGGTTCGGTGTTGAGAAAAGTGTTAGTGCCAAACTATGAAGGGTATGAGGAACAAAACTAGCTAGGTTCATCAAAATCTGAAGTTTGAAACGCATCGATCCGCTTCCTTGTCAACGGAATTTCACAACAAATTATTGAGAAAAGTCTGTTTTTTGAAAATGGACTTCTTATGAACTAATTCCGTTAAAAAAGTTGAGAAATGTCCTAGAGCCAAATCAAACAATTCGCTTCAATACACAAAACAATTTAAAAATCCAAGAGGAAATGAGTCAAGACATGAGCAATTGGGAATTTGAACAATAGCACGAACGACACAAGATTGAGGGCCTCCACTAATTTGTCTCGACGATTTCGAGACAAGCACTAATTGCATAGATGGTGTCGAGACGGTTTTATTCTTTAGGGTCAACGAATTATCGAATGTGGTCTTCAGCAAATTTATAGCCCACAATAAGATGCGTAAAAATGTCAAAGACAACATTCGAAAAGGGGGAAAGGGGCACTAGGAACGAATTTCACTTTTTTTTCGGTATCTAATTTCACGAAGTAAATTTTTTTAAATTTGTAGGATCAGGAAAATTTTTTTCAAAAAGAAATTTATTCCAAACAGGGGACTATCTATGTGAAAAAAATATTTTTGGTCGTTTTTTAAAAAATGGACTGACAAGTTGATTTAAATTTTTTCGTATCAATAAACGGATTTTATTGATAATCAGGCAAATCGGAAATTAGATTCATGAAATTAGATTTTAATTTCCGTGAAGTGAAATTCGTTCCTAGTGCCGCGTAAGGGGCGGTATATCCTCGCCTAAGGGGCAAAAGTTCTCGCCAAGGAATGTTGATTGTTATAGCGCTATAACAATCAATATTCCTTGGTGAGGATTTTTGCCCCTTAGGCGAGAACTTTTTGCACCCTGTAAAATTACCCCAATAGGAGTTGTTTTTAGAAAAAAATTTCCGGTCCAAAATTCATGTAAAAAGTCTCATTACTTTTGGAATAACCCAATAGATGTCCTACAAGGTTAGCCAAAAACCGTACTTTTGCGTTTTTTTGACGAAAATCGCATGAAAATACTCCTTATAAATTTTTGAAAAAGAATTTTTTGAAAAATTTTCACCAAAAAACGCAAAAGTACGATTTTTTTTTTTGGCTCACCCTGTAGTTCTATTTTATTATTAGTTTATGACTTGAGAGGTTTAATTATTAAAAAGAATATTTGAATTTTTCTCTTGGAAAATGTGATATAACAATTACGGTAAGGATTGTGTAGAGGTCTCAAATAAATCTATTTGTTACGTTTTTTTCGTTTTAGATTATTTCTAATTAGATCTATAGCTGCGGGCCCGTAGGAAGAGCTAAATTTCGAAGGGGTGGCACTCACCCAAAAATTTTGAAAAATCATCAGGGCTCCTTACGTTTTTTCAAACAATTTTCCAAAATTTTGGGCAAAAAAGTAGGGGGGACCAAGACAATTTTTAATATTTTTTTCAAAAATCATCTTGTCCCCATCGTATGTTATCAGGTCTACAAGCGCGAAAATTTATTGTTAAAAAAACTCATTTTTAAGTTGGGAATGCTCACAAATTTTCGATCGACAAAATATTGTTGAAATCCTTGAATCAAAAACCAGCGTCGCAGGCGAATTTTTTTTGAAAAATGCTTGTTTATATGCTGAAAATGCTCAGAAAATGAAGAAATTTTGGTTTAAAAAATGTTAAATTTGGGATTTTTTGTTGAAAAATGGACAATTTTGGTGGAAAAACTTTAGTCAAAGTAAAATCCAGCTCCGCTGGCGAAAATTTTTTTGATAAACACTTGTTTTTAAGTTGAAAATGCTCAGGAAATTACAATTTTTGTGAAAAAATGGAAAATTTTGGACCTTTTTGGTGAAAAAATAGGAAATTTTGGTCAATTTCTTTGAAAAATCGTTATGAGAGACCATTAGGATTTTTAGAACAAATTTAGGGCAAAAACATAAAGGGGCCCTTCCAGTCGTAGCTACGGGCTGTTAAAGCTGTACAGGGGCGAAGAAGTCCTGGCAAAGGATGTACGAAGTTCTGACATGGGATGCAAAAATTCTTGTCTATATATGCAAAAAGTTATGGCATAGAATGCAATAAGTCCTGACATAGGAAAAATTTTAGTTTTAATAGATTTACAACAATCTTCATGAAGTTTCAGATTTTTTTATTGGGAACTTTTCAGGACTTTTTGCACACATAGACAAGAATTTTTGCATCCCATGACGGACTTCGTACATCCTTTGCCAGGACTTCTCCCCCTGTACATTTGCATCTTGATTCTTGAGCAAGATTTGCGAGTGGTGGTGCATTGCGCCTTTCAAAGTGTTTATTTAAAATGGCTGTTGAACATTTTAAAATTTTTTCTTTTTTGACTTTTATGTGAAATTTTTAAATTTGGTAATAATTGTTATGATTTAGGTATATTATTGCTATAAAAGGTAAAAAATGTCCGAACGCGGTGGATTTAGCGGTGGCTTTGGATCTGGTGAACGCGGAGGCCGAGGTGGTGGCAGAGGAGGAGGTGAAGGAGGCCGAGGTGGTGGAGAACGAGGAGGTCGTGGACGAGGCCGTGGCGGTCGTGGACGTGGTCGCGGTGGACGTGGAAAGGATGGTGAAAAGGATTGGACACCAGTTACTAAGCTTGGTCGCTTGGTCAAAGAACGCAAGATTAATTCGATCGAAGAAATCTATCTTCACTCTCTTCCAATTAAGGTAATTTTCGATAAAATTTGAAATGAAAAACGTCATCGGCCAGACTTGCCATTTTTAAAGGTTTTTACTTTTTTCATAGCGAAATCTTCAGCCTTTTTTCGAAGGGAAAATCTTTTAAAAAAAAGGCTTTTTTGGGGAAAATGTATATTTTTCCCAAAAAATGGTGAAACAATACCAAGTTTTCATCAATTTTCACTACAAATGTCGAAATTTTTCATTTTTTCACTAAAAATCGTCTAAGTCAAAAATTGAAATTTTTTTAAATGACATATTTAGGGGTAATTTTATGCGAAAAATCGATTGTGCGCATGCGTGAAAATCTTTGACCCTTAAAAATGAAAAATACGCATTTTTACCCATATTTTCATATTTATTGATTTTAAACTTAATTTTTTGCTGTTTTTTAAAGATCAAACAAAGGTTTTCATGCTCCAGGAATGCACGCAATCGATTTTCCGCATAAAATTATCCCTAAATATGTTATTTAAAAAAAATTTCCGGTTTTTGTCCCTGGGGTGACCTCCTTGATCCACAATAGCTCAAACTTTTTTTTTCTAGAATTTTCAACCTTTAACTGAAAATATAATATGGCAGGTCTGTCATAGGTGACGCTAGGATTCCATTTCTGGAGGGGCCAAAATTCATAAATAGGCCCCATTATGTTGTTGTTCACTCAAAACTTATTCTGAAAAAATCTTGCTTTTTAAGCTGAAAATTCTCAGAAAAAGAAAATTTTTTCTAAAAATCGATGAGTTTTGAAGAAAAAATGGAAAATTTTGACATTTTTCATTGCATCGTCAATTTTTGTTATATATTATAAATTTAGGAGCATGAGATTATCGACCTTCTTCTCTCCGGACTCAAGGATGAAGTTCTCAAAATTATGCCTGTACAGAAGCAAACCCGTGCTGGTCAACGAACACGTTTCAAGGCTTTCGTTGCGATTGGTGATCACAACGGTCATGTTGGCTTGGGTGTAAAATGTTCCAAAGAAGTGGCAACGGCCATTCGTGGAGCCATTGTTGCTGCAAAACTCGCTATCATCCCTGTTCGACGAGGCTATTGGGGAAACAAACTCGGCAAACCGCATACTGTTCCCTGCAAGGTAAGGAAGAGAATGCTTTTTGTAGTTTATCGAAAACTTCTTCAAAAATTTACAAATTCGAAAAAATTGCAAAAATATTCAAAAATTGTCGGTCTATTGAAATTCAGGCAGCAGCCTGAATTTCAATAAACGCAGTTGGTCTCTCTAAATATAACACAAGTAAATTTTAGGTTACTGGAAAGTGCGCCTCTGTCCTTGTGCGTTTGATTCCAGCCCCTCGAGGTACTGGAATTGTCGGTGCACCTGTGCCAAAGAAACTTCTTCAAATGGCTGGAATTGACGACTGCTATACCACGGCCGTTGGACAAACAGCGACGTTGGGAAATTTCGCAAAAGCAACCTATTATGCCATTCAGCGAACCTACTCATATTTAACACCCGACTTGTGGAAAGAACAGGAGCTTGAAAAGTCGCCCTACCAAGTGCACCATGAATTTTTGGCTCAGCAACAGAAGCCTCGTGTTTAAGTATATTTGATGAAAATGTTGCAATTTATTTTTGTTTTACAGTTTATCGTTTGTTGAATAAATTCGTTTATGATATAGTCAAGCATAAAAAATCAACAAATTATAACAACATGATATAGCTTCATAGGCTTGATAGAGTTGAATCAATTTTTGAGATCGATTGTGTGAGGCGAGCAATTTCTTGACTGCTAAAAATTAGAATTGGTTAAATGAAATAAAGCTGTTGAAAAAAACATACTTCTTTGATAGCATAAACTTTTGCGCACGGCCACTTGCCTGGAATGCTTTAGTAGAACCCATAAGTTGTTGACGTTCTTCGAGTATTTTCATATTTTCCTTAAAAAATTTTCATGTGAAGATGAAGATAAACAACATACTTGAGCATTTTCTTTGGTCATTTTATGCAATTTTTTCGCTATTTCTCCAAGTCTTTGTAGAACTTCTTTCTGTGCTTCGGTTAGAGGTGCAGTAGTTGACACAATTCGCTTCGAAGCCTAAATAGATGGTCGATTTTTTTGGCAAAAATTAGATTTGTTTCTAAAATAACTTACTATATCCATACGACTTTCCATTCTTTTAAGAGAGTCTCTTTTCTGGGCTAAATTTTCCTTTAGTATGGCATAAGCATTTAGTAAGTTCTGAAGCCGCTTATAAATTTCCACACGAGATTGAGAAATCACTGAGAAATGAGCAATTAATTGGCGGACTCTAAAGTGTTCAAACAACAATATCTAGCATTTTAGGAGGAAAATTTATTACCGGTTATCCGTTTCGTTCAACACTAGATTCTTTTCATTAAGCTTCGTAATCAAGGATTTGGTGATATTCGTCGCTATCTTTAATCGATCTTCATCAACAAACTTTTCAAGACTATAAACAGGGAAAGATTCCTTANCGCCAAAATTCAACCTACCTAACAACAGGGAAAGATTCCTTAGAAGGCATCATGCCTAAAATATCATCGTATAATGTCGGTCCTTTAATCAGTATTTTCTGTTTCTGTTCAAGAGCATCAAAATTCTGAGTAGCGGAAGGCAGTAAACTGTGCCTAAATAAGTTCTTTTTTTAAAAAGAGCGGAGCTACTTCGGCTCTTATAACCTCATTGTACATGATCTAAAATCGAAAAATTTTATTTTTTGAAATTTTTTTCAAAAATCACCCTATTAGGGGTAATTTTATGCGGGAAACACGTTGGCGAAGTTATTTTTGCATAAAAACGCTCCCACATTCGAGAAAGTTGAATTTTTTACATATTTTATATATCATAAAATTCTCAAAAATTCAATTTTCTCGAATGTGGAAGCGTTTTTACGCAAAAGTAACCTTGCCAACGTGTTTCCCGCATAAATTACCCCTAATAGGGTCATTTTTGAGACATTTTTCGATTGTAGACTACGTTCAATGAGGTATAAGAGCCGATGTATCTCCAAAGGGCTGACAAACTAACCGAATAGTGTTCACAAATAAACGCCCACTATTAGTGATGGCCATGAAGATGACATTTTTAGTCGAGATTGTTTCAGAAGCGGAAGCTGATTCATACGAGGCAATACAGCGAATCAAGTTGGACTCGAATTCGTTACTCGAAAGAGTTTTACTGGATTGACTTGTAGTTGGTTGGATATTCTCTTTATCGGATCGCGGAGCTAGAGACATAAATACATGGCGAACCATACTCTGCTTGGAGAGAGGAAGCATATTATTTAAGTTATCCCTAAAATATATAAACAAATTACAAGTACTACAAGAAATAGAGCGTGGTCCAGCATAACATCCTTATAGCCCGTTTCAGCTCCAGCTATAAAAAAGCTGGAGCCAAAAAATTCAAAATCCGAAGTCGGCATCCCGTCCGATCTGGCAAGTTAAGCAACGTTGGGTCATCATGTTCGATCCCGCGAGGACAAAAAGTTTGATATTTACAAAAATTCCTTTTACAAACAATGGAGCAAAAAATTTTTGACCGAAAACTTTGATCAAAAGCCCGGGAAATTTAGCCTCTCCTTGTAAAATTGTGTTTTTGGGCTAAAAATACCCCTAGGCAAAATTTTTATTATCGATTTTGGACACTGCAAAAAGAAATGGCTCCGCGTGGGGTTGAACCCTCAAACTTATGCGTGCAGTTGGCCCCACTCGCACTTTGCTGTAACCGGCACTTTTTTAAATCTCTCTGTGAAAAAAGTTATACTAACCTTCCTGTCATCATTTGATAGCAATCAGAAAGCCATGGGTTGATATCAATCGTATAAACTTGATTCCCATTCAAAACGATATATTGTCCAGGGATAACATTTTCTAAGCAAGCTATATAAATCTATCCAAATAAAAACATACCATTATGTAACGAAACAGTCCCAGTCAAAGGCGTAGGCAGCTCCAAAGAGTCGTAAATAAAAACATCAAAAATATTTTCGCCATTTTCAAACTAAAAAAATCTAGTCTATAAAAGTAAAAAGAAGAAATGCTTATCACCAATATATCGAGATCTATAAGTTGTGCTAATAAAACATGTGAAACAACACCATTCGTGGTCGCCAATGCAAATACCGGAATTGTTGAAGAAAGTGGATGCTGTATTAAAACCATGTCACAAACGTCGGAGATCAGTGCGTTTCGAAATTTTGTTTTAAAGCGAAGAGGTCCTACTGGTGCAAAATTCCTAAACAAGAATTAGTTGAATGATAAAGAAAACAAAAGATAGAGCCTACTACACAATAGAGAGGCCAACAATTTTTCGAAAATTTTTTTCTGGAAATGACCCATCTAGGGAATAAGAACATACAGGGAATCCGAATTTGACATTTTCAGAACGAAAAAACACTTCCTTGATTCAGGAAAAGCCTGTGTATTGAAGAGAAAAGTCGAAAAATCGCATTTTTGCGACTTTTCGCTTCAATACACAAGCATTTTTTCGCTTCATAAATGTCAAATTCGGATTTCCCACATGTTTTTACCCCTAGAGGTGTCATTTTCAAAAAAAATTTCGAAATTTTTTCACGTGGATGGTCTATTGATAGTAGCTCCCAAAGGATTTTACTTCATGCCCTCAAAATTGAATACTGAAAAGTACAAGTCTCCTTCGGAATCCGTAGCCAAAATAGATCCAAGAGCAGTGTCGGAGCGTGAAAATGTTGGACCAAAATCAAAGGCAGCTAAATAATAACATTTTACAGTTAATAATGGATATTCGTTCTCAGCGTCGTAATTTTCGTCAAGATTTGGGAGGGGGAGGGAATTTTCAGATTTGGAAATTTTAAACTTTTGTGAAAAATTGCGACGCGCCATGGTTGGAAACCACTTTTATTTAAAGGGATTGAGGTGAGTTATTGCAAAAAAATTTTTGACAAACGTAAAAAATGTTCGAAGCAATAAAAAATACTATTTTCAGGAAAAATCGGAAAAAAATTTTTTGGGTGTTTTTTGGCCATTTTTATTAATTGAAACTTGCTATAAAAAGGTCAAAAAATGCAACAAAAAATTTAAAAAAAAATTTTTTTCGATTTTTTCTCAAAAACAGTATTTTTTCATCGTTTCGAACATTTTTTATGTTTGTCGAAAAAATTTTTCAAAATTTTTTTGCGATAAATCGCCTCAATTGGCCTTCCTCCCCCTTTAATACAAACTTACTCATTTGAAAGTTCAATCCAACACCCACAGCAGTTCGAAAACGAGGATTTTCTTCCGGCTGGAAAAGTAATGCTTGAAAATCAATAGAAACAAGCGGATGGTCGAAGTTGTCGGCAGCATTATAAATCCTAAAAAAGATCACATTATTTTTATTAAACAAAACTAGATAACCTCAAAATGTTATCCGAATAGAGAATACCAAAATAGCATTTTCTTGATGGTCCATGAATGGAAATCTGCGAAGGTCGGTACCAGCGGCAACAGCGAATAGTTGGGGGATTTTTACCAAGTGAAATGTTTGGATGCAGTAATTCAGTTCTAAATGAAAGCTTAACAAAAAACCAACAAAAAAATTGAACAGTATCTCATTCAAAAATAAAACAACATTCTGAGCTATTACACAATAGGAGAGGGGGGGCCATCCACGTGAAAATTTTCTGGAAATAACCCCTATAGGGGTAAAAACATGCGGGGAATCCGAATTTGACATTTTCTAAGCAAAAATACGTTTCCCTGATTTAGGGAAGACGTATTGTGTATTGAAGCGAAAAGTTACACAAATGCAATTTTTTCCTAAAAACGAACGTAAAAATGTGCGGGGAATCCGAATTTAACATTTATAAAATTCCTCGGATTAAAGAAAAGCTGTATATCGAATTTCCGCGTCGATATACAGCTTTTCTTGAATACGAGGAGTTTTATATATGTCAAATTCGGATTCCCCACACATTTTCACGTTCATTTTTAGGAAAAAATTGCATTTTTGCGACTTTTCGCTTCAATACACAATACGCCTTCCCTGAATCAGAGAAACTTTTTTTCGCTTTGAAAATGTCAAATTCGGATTCCCGCATGTTTTTACCCCTATTGGAATCATTTCCAGAAAAAATTTTCACGTGGGTGGCCACCTTATTGTGTAGTAGCTCACAAAATTCGTAGCTAGAGGAGAAAATAGAGGACTTTTGGCAAATGTTAGAATAGGATTTGTTGACCGGCACACACAATATAGGGAGATTTGGAGGATACTTACAGGCTTTCTTCCCTCCTGAAATAAAATAAAACTTACTCAGAAAAGTATTCCGACTGCAACTTATTAAACCCTGAAGTATCTGCTACAGAACAATATGCCCAAAAATCTTCATTAATATTCACCAAAAAGGTTGCCTTTTCACTAACCAATGCCACTTTACTACCATTCGCATTCGGTAAAATCCTATTTATCTTAATTGACTTCGGAAGTGACGGATGTAGTTTTATTGTCTGAAATTGTAATAATCAAAAAATAAAAGTGTGAAAAACGAAAGAGCAATCCTATAAAAGAACCTCGATTAGTGGCACCTTAAGCACATGTGTTCATATAGCAGAAAAAGTCTGACCCCGTTTTTCAAATTGAATAGAAAAAGACGAGATTCAACTGTGTGCTTAAACTACCCAGTTTATCGATAAACCCCTAAAAGCAACCCTTCAAAGTCAACTTACAGATAATAAACGAGAAAATTCAGTATTCGAAGTTGGGTCAACATAAAATAATTTTAATGCAATGCCATCAAAACAAAGAACTCCCAAATCTCTATAGGCAGTAATTATCAGGTCATCCATATTTAGAGATGAAATAAAAATGTCTTTTGATAAAAGTTGCATTGTCATATTGCCTAGAACAACAAAAAAATGAAATGATATTCGGTACTATTTTCCAATAGCAACCGCAAATGACAGGGGTCTGGATCCAAAATTTTTTTCGAAATTTAGCCGGAAAAGCGTCATTTGCCCGTTTTTTCTATGCGGGGACTCGATTTCGCGCATTCCCGAGACATGAAAATGCTTCCCTGATTCAGGGAAAGGGGTGTATTGAAGCGAAAATCGAAAAAAATCAACTTTTTACTAGAAAACCGACTTTCCATAGATTTTTCTAGGTGAGGAATCGATTGCACACGTTTCCAACGCTTGAAATTCTTTATTAATCAATGTAGATTTCAAGATCGGAAATGCGCGCAATTGATTCCTTGTTTAGAAAAATCTTATGGAAAGTCGGTTTTCCTGTAAAAAGTTGATTTTTTAAATTTATTTTCGCTTCAATACACTAATTTCCCGATCCGAAATCCGGATAAAAGAAGCATTTTCACGCCTCGAGAATGCGTGCAATCGATTCCCTGCATAGAAAAACGAGGTAAACGAAATCATTGACGTCGCTATTGGTAACTAGTACCTGATATTCGATCAAATATTTTTTTTAAATATGAAAATGTTGTTAAACAAAGATTTTTTAAGATCACGTTTAGTATTAAAATATTTATCAATTTATAAATATACACAAAAAAGCCTATTCAACTTGATCTATTATTTGATTTCGTCGTTAACTTCTGGTATTATATTGTCAAGAAGAAATTTAGGAGCTTCTGGTGTTCTAGGTTTAAAATCTTCCCAGTTATAAAGAACATATGCCGGATAACCAACAAAAGCAAGCGTGAAAATAACTCTTTGCATACGATCGTGCTAAAAAAAATCAAAATTTAATATAAAATATCAACCCCCCCCCCTCACAATCGATCGGTTGAAAAAAAGTAAGGATGAACAAAAAAACAGTACTTTTACGTTTTTTGGCGAAATTTTTCAAATTTTTTAAAAAACGAGAGAGGAGAAAGGAGAACGACGCTCAGCGCCGGAGGCACTATTTGAGCGCGTCAGTCTAGGAACTTCAATTTAAAAAACTTTTTTAAGTCAGTTCCCCCCACAAATTTGACGCTATTGCCCATTGTCCCCTTGATTCTCATGTTTTTGATTAAATTTTTGAAAAAATCCCAAATCCCCATTATGATTTTCAATAAAATGTTTTCTCATGTTTTTCCACCACAAATCATTATTTTCAAAATCTCTTACAAAAACTTACAAAATCTGTTTGATAATAGAATCTCTGTGGTACTGGTGTCTTCTTGAAATAAAGCCTTATCATTCGTATAAAACCCATTGAATCGAATTTCTATTGCACTGAAAAAAATTTTAAGTTAGCATTAGGGTTCTGAACAAATTAACGCAGCCCCTGCGTACCGTTTTATTTGTACATGGTGGACAAACCACCCATCAGTGGGTAGTACCGTCTACCATGATTTTCTATAATTAGCGCGGAGAAATTGTTTCATTTTTTTCATCAAGGACATCTGCCGTGAATTTGAAGGGAAAATGCCCAATGAAAAGATTTTCTGTAGTGGAGGGAATTTTAAAGGACATAGTTGTTTACTCAATGACCTTGATCATATCTAGTTTGTGATATTGTATATTGCGTTTTATATTATAGTACGGGGAGCCGAGCGCTCCGCGCTCGGTTGGTTGTGACTTCGGCGGCACTCCCGAGCCACGCTCCCCCTTTAAAAATGTATTAGTTATTACTAATACTTAATCCCTGCTCACGTCTGTTTCAAGTGGCAAAAAGTCTGTGCCAACTTTTGTTTTTCGTTCATTTTTAATACTCGGGGGTTTTTTGATATGGAGAATACGAATCCGATGGGATTTTTAAGTTTTGACTTCAGGGAGTACCTCTACTGGGGGAGTAAAAACGTCAAAAAGGCAAATTTTTGAAGTTTTTACTCCCATCCCCCCAGTAGAGGTACCCCTTTAAGTCAAAACATGAAAATTTCAACGGATTCGTGTTCCCCATAGCCGGTTGAAGGCGAGAACTAGTTAGAAGAGGAGGACGAAGAAATGTCGGAATTCAGTGGAGGACGAGGAGGAAAGCGAAGATGAACAGCCTGTTAAACGTCAAAAGTCGAATTTTTGACGTTTTCCTTCCCCCAGTAGAGGTACCCCCTTAAGTCAAAACTTGATAATTCCATCGGATTCGTATTCCCCATAGCCGAAAACCCCCGATTGTAAAA
This sequence comes from Acrobeloides nanus, assembly GCA_900406225.1. Lineage (NCBI taxonomy): Eukaryota > Metazoa > Nematoda > Chromadorea > Rhabditida > Cephalobidae > Acrobeloides > Acrobeloides nanus. Next base: position 1,495 of record OZJO01024299.1, on the reverse strand, counting down.
ATGTATAACATTTCGGCTTCAAATAAACTTGCATATTTTTTCATGAATTTTCATTTTCATACTTTCTCCCAAGACCATCGTCTTTTATTTTAAGCGGGATTCAAATAATTCTTTTTGCATTCGAAAGAGGAGTGTCACCAAGCGATTGGAGCTCTGTGTAGAACAATCCGGGAGTGGGCACCCAAGGCAGCATTCGAGAAACTTTACAAGTCGACCATTGAACCGATTATGCTATACGCTATTGATGCCTGGTATCTATCGCAACACGTTCTTAAAAACTCGATCGAACGAATAAAGAAATTCGCCGCCAAGCTTTGTGCCAATGACGTATCCCCAACTATTGGAGAAACTCGACTGGAAGCCCATCTGCCAGCTAGTGATGGAGAAGCGTACCCTAGCCATGCACCATTTCACCCGAGGCCACTGAAACTTTCCCACAACGTGATAGCCCTCTGTAGACGAGAAGAACGAAGACGAAGTGGAAGAACTGGTCATGAATGGGAGCTTGTCATACCAGTCACCTCGTTAGAAGCCGTCCATGGCAGCTTCTTGAACACTGTCCGTCAAACATAGCTTTAAAAGTGCTGTGAAAGATCTAGATGTTACAATCACCTTATAGAAGGCAGTGCGAAATGTAGAGCTGGCTGTGTGATAATAGGAACAAATCTTATTATTTTACCACATACATTGTTACTTTTATTGTTATTATTACTTTACTCATGTGTAATTGGGATTGTATACTGTACATGGGGAAATAAATATTATTATTATGGAACCACCTGCCAGAGAAAATCGTCGAACTCCCCGACCCAGTGCTCTAAAAAAAAAAGAAATCTCATTTTTACTGAAAAAGGTACTCATTTTTTCGGCAACGGACGGAATGCACCGCACGGTTTTTATAGGACTGAGTGCACAAGGACTGAGCACACATTTTTGAAGGAAAATGGGCACTAGGCGTTTGGTTAGGCAGGATTTATACTTCCGTCGCGACGCGACAGTGCATTTTTGTGTCGCGCGACACAAAATGCACTGTCGCATTGCGACGCGACGGAAGTATAAATCCTGCCTTACGGTTACCGGTCTTTGGTTACCGACCATCGGTTACCGGTCAACGGTTACCAATCGATTTTTCTTCATCACAAAAAGGTTTTCATAAAAAGTAATGTTCTGCAAAGTTGCTTCTCATGATCTAAGGAACAACTTTATAGGTAGGGACCGTCATAGGATTTCAGAAATCATATTTCCTGAAGGTTTTCAGCGCTAATAATGTTTTTAAATCGTATTTTCGACTATTAAAAGCTATGTGCTGAAAAAAAACCGCGTCAAAAACGGATTTTGCCATCAGAAAATCGACTTAGAAATTGAGGCAAAACGTACAATGGAGACAGTAATTTTATAGGCAAAAAGCGTGCATCGGCTATTTTTTCATGGAAAAACAGCTCAAAACGGCTTGATTGGACATACCTATAGGTAATTTTAGGTGGGGAATCGATTG
>OZJO01024297.1:0-16051 GCA_900406225.1 Acrobeloides nanus | reverse complement strand
CCGTGTAAAAAAGGCTAAAAAATTGAAGTTTCTCACATTTTTTCGAAATCACGCTAGAAATGTTCTCCATATTGGAAAATATGATGCAAAAAAGATTACTTACCTCATATTAATTTGTAAGAAAGTGATGAATTTAAATTTGGACTTGAGGAGAGAAATTTAAATAAACCAGAAAATTAGCAAGGGAACCGTCAGAACTATTTGATTAATTTTTAGAAAAAAACATCACCATTCAATAGAGCATATATGAGTTTCTTAGAAAAATGATAGAATTTTTCTATAATGGCGCTTTTCTGATTTTCTATAGGCATGTCTATGGTAGACCCACTAGTATTAAGTCTATGAGGGAAAATATGATGCTAAATATTCCTTACCCCCACATTTATTAGTAAGAACTCGATCAGATTTAAATTTGGACTTGAGGAAAATTTCATAGCACCGAAAACTGTTATTTTAGGTAAGATGAAGCGTTTTTCTGTTCTATGAAATTTTCCCTAAGTCCAAATTTTTAAAATTTAAAAATCTGATCGCGTTTTTACTAATAAATGTGGAGTGGGGGTCTTTTTAGCACCATATTTCCCCTTATAGACTTTATTATGGGAGTCTATTATACAAACTAGGCCTATAAGGCACGTCTATAGAAAAAATAGCGCCATTCCTGAAAAATTCAATCATTTGTCTAAAGAAGTCATATATGCTCTATCGAATGGTGATGCTCTTTTCCAAAAATCGATCTAACAGTTCGGACGGTTCCCTTATAAATAAAATTTAGCCAAAGTGATTCGCCCAAAGTAGGCTTTCGTTATAACAACAGTGATTTCTGGCTTAATCTGACTAATTTCGTTTATGATTATGAATTGATCAACAGATCTCTAATGTACTTTCTAAGAACAACAAAGGCGTTATCTTGTGTTATGAGGATGTCTAAATTACTCAATAACTTTCTTTTTCTACGTTTACCTAATTATAAAGACATCATTACCGGCAAAAAAACTTTTATTTATGCTTCAATATGGGCTTTATTTATAATGTTGGCATTGTCGTATTTATTAGTATCTAGTATGTATTAAATTATGCATAAAAAATTTATTAAAGGAAGCGTAACATCTATTGCCTAATCTCGAAAAAAAATTTCCGATTTTCTTCTAAAAACTGACTTTTTGTGGGTAATTTCTATTAGAAGCATTCCCGAAGCGTGAAAATGCTTCCTTGACCCTGATCAGGGAAATAGATGTATGTATTGAAACGAAAATCGAAAAATTTTGCTTTTCTTGCCTCAAAATCATCTTTCTGGGGGTAATTTATACGAGGGAATCGATTGTGCGCATTCCCGAAGCTTTTAAATGCTTCCTTGGCTTGATTCAGGGAAATGAGTTTTATATTGAAGCGAAAATATGAAAATTTTGGATTTTTCTTTTAAAATCATCGCTCTAAGGGTTATTTTATGAGAGAAATCGATTCATGCATCACCGAAGCGTTGCGGTAGAAACATAATTTTTCAAGGACGATGGTCAAGGATGCATTTTGACACTTCGGAGATGCGCTAAATCGATTTCTCGCTTAAAATAACCCTTAAAACGATGATTTCAGAATAAAAATCCAAAATTTTCATATTTTCGCTTCAATACACACATCTATTTCCCCGAATCAGGGTCAAGGAAGCATTTTCACGCTTCGGGAATGCGCGCAATCAATTTTTTGCCTAGACATTGCGCTAAAAAGTTGGTTTTTAGAAGAAAATCGGAAAAAAATTTTAAAAAATCTACCCTGATTTTCAGGGTCAATTTAATTTTTCATGCCCCGAAAATGAGCGCAATCGATTTTTACCTAGAAATTACCGGTTTCTAGGTAAAAATCGATTGCGCTCATTTTCGGTATACCCTAAAAAGTCGGTTTTTAGAAGAAAATCGAAAATTTTTTTTCTATTTTTCGAGATTAGGCAATAAATGTTTCGCTCCCTTGAAGAAAAATATCTTATAGATTGTTTAAAAATACCAACTACTTCAAATAATGGTGTTTATTTTGAATGTCCCATATTTTCTAGTAACTTAAAGGGACAGTCTACTTGGGAAATTTGAGTATCAAAAAATATGTTATTCAGAAAATTCATGATTTTTTGGTAACTTTTTTGCAAAATAACCAAGTTAGGCATGAATCTGGTTATTAAAGCGAAAAATTACGAACGTCATTATCAAGAGCGCGTCGAAAAATGGTTCTGCTCAAAAATCTCATGGAAAGTATTTTTAGTACAGTATGTTAGAAAATTTATTCCGGACTTTCAAAAGTTCGCAAAAAATCAAGTTTAAACCCTTTTCAGTCGCCCATGGGCTCATTCGATTGCCACCGTCACGGAATTGCAAAAAATTTTATTGAAAAAGCTTTTAATTTCGATTTTTTAGAGAGAAAATACCAAAAATTGCACTTTTTGGGTATTCGATCCCAGTATTTTTCTACAGATTGTGTCCGAATTGGATGATTTTTTGTACATGGGGGTTTTTGGCCACGGCGGACACGAGTCTGAATGAATTATTTAGTTTTGACCTCATTCAGGTACCTTTCCGGATGGTTACCCATTTTTGTGTTATTAAGGCATTATCTTGACCATTTTAAATCCATTTATCCTTATTTTTTTTGTTCAATTTCTGAGATCACGGCGCACATCAAACCAAAATAATGGAAATTTTAAAAAACTTAGAATCAAAAATCTATCCTGTTGAAACGATCGTGGAAAGTCTGAAAAACAAAAAGAAAAAAATGAATTCGTCTATAGAATAAAAAGTTATAAGGGTCGGAATTTCCGGGGGGTGCCGTTTGAGGCCCTATCTCCGAAAAAAAAATTTTTTTCTCCAAACTGGCTGATTTTTGGTATTTGGGGGTTTTCGGGCACAAGAAATCGATTGGCGCAAGTCCCGAGTTCCAAAAAAATTTTTTGTGACCCCCTACCGGGGGTACCCCATGTTAAAAAAATCAATTTTTTCAACTTTTTTATTTTGACTCCAAATCGGCTGATTTTTGGTACTCGGGGGTTTTCGGGCACGAGAAATCGATTGGCGCAAGTCCCGAGTTCCAAAAAAATTTTTTTGACCCCCTACCGGGGTACCCCATGTTAAAAAATCAATTTTTTCAACTTTTTTATTTTGACTCCAAATCGGCTGATTTTTGGTACTCGGAGGTTTTCGGGCACGAGAAATCGATTGGCGCAAGTCCCGAGTTTCGAAAAAATTTTCATGACCCCCTAAATTTTTGAGTAAAAATTTGATTTTTGAGAAAAAATGGAGTCAAAATAAAAAATTTGAAAAAGTTAATTTTTTAACATGGGGTACCCCCGGTAGGGGGTCACAAAAATTTTTTTGGAACTCGGAACATGCGCCAATCAATTTCTCTCGCCCGAAAACCCCTAAGTACCAAAAATCAGCCAATTTGGAGCCAGAATAAAAAAGTTGAAAAAATTGATTTTTTAACATGGGGGTACCCCCGGTAGGGGGTCACAAAAATTTTTTCGGAACTCGAGACTTGCGCCAATCGATTTTTCGTGCCCGAAAACCCCCAAATACCAAAAATCAGCCAATTTGGAGAAAAAAAAATTTTCTTCGGAGATAGGGCCTCAAACGGCACCCCCCGGAAATTCCGACCCTTATAACTTTTTATTCTATAGACGAATTCATTTTTTTCTTTTTTCTTTTTGTTTTTCAGACTTTCCACGATCGTTTCAACAGAATAGATTTTTGATTCTAAGTTTTTCGATTTTTGGTTTGATATGCGGCGATCAACTTTGTAGAACATCACTTTTTGTGAAAAAATTATCGCCATGGAGAAAAACCGTATGAAAAAGTAGTCTGTTTCACTGAGAGTTCGAAAAAAGTTCCAGACTCATGGTCTAGTGGTCAAAGGCGCGCGCCATCAATCTGAAGGTCGCGGGTTCGATCCCCCGACGGTCGTTTTTCCAAAATTACGTCCAACTTTCAAATTGATCTAGAACTTCGGAAAACATTTTTAGACATGGCTTCTTTTGCAAAAAAGTTATCGAAAAAATAACGAATTTTCAGAATAAAATATTTTTCGATATTCAAATTTTCGGCATACACAATAACGGGATGGAACGATCGTTCAAAGACATAAAAACGTGTGATTAATAACCGGATGACAAGAGCTGGAGACAAAAACGGGATGACAAGAACAGAACGATTTCAGATCTCGGCTCCTAAAGGAAATTTTAATTTTTTTTCGTTCTTGTTCGTCTTGTCGATTTGTCCCGTTATTATTTATGTCAAATTTCCCGAGTAGAGTATCCCTTTAAAAAATATATATACAGGGTGTTTCGGATAAAATGTGCATATTTTATTTTGACATAGCTTTTTTCTGGAAAAGTATTTTGAATTTTCGATTTTTGAAATATAACGAGCTAATTTTCCATTTTATGCATGTTTCTTTGTTTTTGAAAATCTTGACTTTGGGACGAAAATTTGCTATTTTGTCCTGAAGGAATTTTTTAAAATTCTTGCGCCATTCGATTCAGCGACCTCAAAAACGGTATTGTACCAATTTTCATGAAAAACATATTCTTGGTTTTCGAGTAAAAAAACTTTATTTAGGGGCTGGGGTTCGAACTAACGACGTTCGGGCTCATGCACATTGTGATGTATGCGAGCTTACATACACAAGTCTGAACGTCGCTGGTCCGAACCCCAGCCCCTCAATAAAGTTTTTTTACTCGAAAACCAAGAATATGTTTTTCACGAAATTGGTACACTACCGTTTTGGGGTCACTGAATCGATTGGCGCAGGAATTTTAAAAAAATTCATTCAGGACAAAATAGCAAATTTTCGTTTCAATGCCCAAAGTCAAGATTTTCAAAAACAAAGAAACATGCATAAAATGAACAAATTAGCACGTTATTTTTCAAAAGTCGAAAATTCAAAATCATTTTCCAGAAAAAAGCTATGCAAAATAAAATAGGTACATTTCATCTGAAACACCCTGTATAAATATAAATAAAATATTTAGATATTCAATTTTATTTTGAGTTACTAGTAGGCTTTTGTACTTTTACTCTAGGAATTATGTGTTTTTGGCAATATCGTCAAAATATGAGGTCTAGTAATTATCAAGAATATTTTCGCAATCGTAGAGAAAGCGCCGGATTCATTATTACTTTGTTGGTAAGAATATAGGTTCTATAAAAAAAGTCTTATGCCTGATTTTTAATTACTTTTAAAAATGAAAAAAAGTTTAGAACTTTTTGAGTCTCATAGCATGGCTCACTGTGTTAATTCCATTTTCGCTCTACATTTTTCTTCCAAGAAGTGGGTCCACATATAAAGCTGCCGTGATTATACAAGATATGTCTCATTGGAGATCAAAAGTTGTTGTAGGGCATGCGATTGATGAGTAGATTTTTTAAAAATAAATCAAAATCTAATCTCAATTTTTTAATAGCATATTCACTTTCATAATGCTTTATTTATATATTGTAAAATCGCAGCTTCCACCAGATGGTAAAGTCAACAACTTTATACTACGAATTCACCGTTTTTTGAATTACCCATGGAATATATGGAGCCGGAGCGTCGGTATAACACCCAATGAACAGCCCATAGAAATGATACAAGTAGCAAACCAAGATGGCTTAGCGTATAATAATGGCATACATCAAGAAAATGTAGAATTAAACACTCTAAGAGAAGGTCGAGTGAAGAGAAATAACTCTATTGGAACATCTACTGAATTACCTCAATTTAAATATAAAGGTAGATAAATGTTTTTTTTAAATTTCGGTCTTTTTTTCAGCAAAACGTAATGACAATTTTTCGATGGATAACCGACATGAATTATCTAGTAGATTATTAAGAAGCAACTCTTTAATTCTCACACCAAGCACTTTAGACAAAAATGGTAAGTTTAGGGACGTTTACAAGGCAATTGTTGAAACAAAAAAGTGAAGTAACGCAAAAAGCTTTACTTCCTGAAAAAATAGACACCAAAAAAGCGTTTATGTTACATCACTTTGCAAACAAGCCATCTGATTTATTTTAATTTTTGAAGATTTCTATTTAGTTTTCCATCCGAATATCGTCAAAGAATCATCTGTAAATCAATCAAGTAGTGAACAAAAATGATTTTTTTATATAATTTCCTATTTTTATAATACTTATTTATTTAATTTTATGTAGAAGTTTATCGTTTTGACCAGTGGCGTAGCCGAAATTTTTTAAGGGGGGGGGGGGTACCAAGCCTTTTTTTCTAAAATATTGCCCTAAAAGGGGGAGTACAGGCTTTTATTTTCTAGCAAATCATAAGTTTTTCGACCCGTAAGGGAAGGGATACCGGTACCCCTCTGTGGCTACGCCACTGGTTATGATATAAAACTGGTTAATTATCATAATTTTCACCGATGAAACATTCAATTTGAGCTATTTTTATGTACAATTTTAACACAATTTTATGTACAATTTGATGCGTTTTTAATTGATATGTTAATTGAATAAAATTAGTATGTTTTATCGAAACAAAATTATAGCTTTTATATACAATTCTGTCTAAATAAAAATATAAAATGCGACTAAAAACGTTTGAACCAAAAAATCATATGAAGGAAGGTAAAATAAAAAAGTTTACGATGTTATTTTGATAGCATAAAGTAGCTATTTTACCAAAGCCAGTTAACGCTGAAAATCTGTCGAAAAAAGGGAAAAATTTTTGCATAAAGTAGTTAATTTACCAAAAGTCAGACCAGTTAAAGGACCAGTCTACTTTTGGGGAATTGATGCCATGTAATAGACACAAAATTATTACTTGGCATCAAATTTGGAGCATTTTTTGCTTTTACGACACTACTTGAAAATCTAACGGTAAAAAGTTATAAGCGAAACAAAATTGTGAAAAAAAGTCTTATGCGAGCCGAGATTTGGCCCGGGATCAAGCATAAAACAAAGTAAGGGTTATAAATTTTAACCCCAAAAAAATCATTTTTAGGGGTAATTTTGTGCGAGGAATCGATTGCGCGCATCGAAAAATTCTGAAAAAATTTTTCGGGGGTCAAAAAATTGAAAAAAATGTGTCAAAATTAGGGGTTGTAAGTTTTAACCCCAACAAAATTATTTTTGGGGTTTTTGACCCCCGAAAAATTTTTTCAGAATTTTTCGATGCGCGCAATCGAACTCTCGCATAAAATTACCCCTAAAGGGTCACTTGTTAAAAAAATTTAAAAATTTTTTCTACGACCCTATTCTGGACCCCCCCCCTTTAAGACGTAGTCCATGTAAGAATTCTACTATTTTATTAAGCCAGCGGCAGTGGCCAAAAATTAAAAGTGCTCAAAATTTAATTTGTTCTGATAAAAGTTATAGTTGGTGGGTCCCTGATCACTTTTTGTTAAAACCATATTCGACCATAACCACTCTCTAGCCCAGGGGACCACCATATATGGTGACTAGAGCCCAAAAATCGATGATTTATACGATTGATTGCCATCAACGCCCTATTTTTGAAAAAAACAGTGTTTTGGCCCCTGAATTAATTTTTCAGGTGTCGTTTATTTGGACATTATTTGGGGTTGAAATGATCCTTTACCAGGACTTATGTGCCCCTTGTATATATGTACAGTGCTCCCTCGATATAGTGACACCCCTAGGGGTGTCACTATATCGAGGGAATTAAAAAACCAAACAAAAATACACCTTAGAGGGGGACGCGTTTATTGAATTTTTCAGGGTCCTCCTAAAATTAAAAATTTTTCATAAAAAATTAGGGGGTTACCCTCTAAAAATTGAAAAATATAAATTACAAAAATGTTTCCAAACCGGCTAATTTTTGTACTCGAGGGTTTTCGGCTGTGGGGAACACGATGGTGATATTATTTTTTAACAAAAATTTTTGTAAAAATTAAAAAATTAGGAGGTTAACACTAAAAATTCAAATTTTTTCAAAAATTCAAATTTTTCATGAAACGAGAGTGGGGGCATTCGATTCCTCGTCAAAAATTACACCATTTTCATGAAAAATTTGAATTTTTAGGAGTAACCCCCTAATTTTTTAATTTTTACAAAAAAATTTGTTAAAAAATAATATCGCCAACGTGTTCCCCATAGCCGAAAACCCCCGAGTACAAAAAATTAGCCGGTTTGGAAACAAGCCTGCTTATCGAGTTTTTTAGGGGGTGTCACTATATCGAATTTTGGGGGGGGGGGGTCACTATATCGAGGGAGCATTGTATGTCCCTATGAAAATAGCGAAAATTCAAATGAATGTATCTCGGCAAGTGAAGCATTTCAGAAAAAACCACTTCACACAGAGTTAGGCCACGATCTGGGCAACAAATAGCAACCGGAGTTATTGAAAACGGTGTTGATATAAAAAAGTTATGATTTTTTTAAAGTGGTACTTTAAGCCTTATTAAGGTGCCATATAGCCTAGTGGGGTAGGGTTAGGTCGCCGAAAAAAATTTTTACAATTTTTGGATCCAGAATAGCCGAAAACCTAGTGTATACACCACTTTCAAAATCTGAATCAACAAGTCCATATAAACGTCGTAATCGCGCCGCCGTGTTGTGTTCCAGATTCAGAGCAAAAATGGTAGTTTTTTAAGGCGTTAACATATTCGCTCAATCAGAAGTTGTTGGCCATAGCCCAAAACGGTAAAACAATTCATTTTTTAGCAAAAAGAAATAAGTTAACATAGGTTTTGGGATCTTGCTACGCTAAAAATATCGAAAAATCACCATTTTTCAAGAATAAATTAGCTTTAACTCAAAAACTCCTGTGCTAACATACCAAACCCAAATATGAAAACTTTCCTGGGGATCAGGGCTACAACTTTTGGGAAGATCACTTTTGATAGAAATTCCCGTATCAGGGTCAAAGTGGACCATTTTTGTCATTAGATACCCCCCAAAAATTTGCGTAAAAATCAAAAATCGGCCTATAATTTTTTATTGAAGCGAAAATTTGCATATGTGATCAAGTAAAAGTTGTAGAGGAGATCAAGAGCAATCAAATGAGCTATCGCTGAGCTATCAACTCAATTACCATGAGGAATTGTGGCTTTAAAAAGAATGATACCTACTTGACAAAAGTACCCAATTTCGACAATGTGATTGAAAATAGAAGAAAAATTGTTTTCAAAAAATTCCTTCACCAACGTATTTCTCGCATCCCAAAACACTAGAAAATACCGTCGGAACAAACAGGTGTTCTATTGTTAATTTGCGCTTAAATTATTAAGTTTTTAGGGTCAAATTTAAGTAAATTACTTAAACTTAAGTAAAAACAGTAACCCTGCGGCATCCCCTAGGGGTGATGTTAAATCGAAGTTTATATTTAGCAAAATCGAAGACGTTGTTCATATCCCTTTAAAAATTATTTTAAAACTGCTAAAATAAAAATGTATTACAAAAATTAAATTATTATAATAAAATGGTGTCTGTGATCATAATCTGTGGTCATTATAAATATTTATTAATTGCACGTGATTTTACGTGATCACGTAATCTGCTCATAAAACATATGATATTTTATTATTTAAAAATCAAACATCTATGACAAATATGACATTTCTATGGCCCCATCACATCATGTTGTGAAGTTAAATGCATTATTTTTTCAATAAATAAATAGATATGAGTGAGTGTCTATGGAGTTGTACTAAATATAGCAAACTCTTGTGGTGCCTCGAGAAAGTACAGTTCTGACATGAACAATTTCAAATCAAATAAGAGTATGAACTAAAACAAAATTATAAAATTTTATTAAAATAAAATTCTTCACCACAATTCACAATAAAAATTTTCGGAAAAGCCTCCACAGAAGTGTAAAAGTTTTAAGAGCACAGCGGAAAGACAAAATTTCCGTAGGAATACAAAGGGCAACTTTCTGGCGCAAAAATTTTGCATAATCAACATTTTTATAATGACGGGGGCCTACTGTCTTCTTAACGCACCCTACAAATTGACTTTGATATTTTTCAGATGATTCGGAGCTACTTAACTTGGGGGGGGGCACTTAACATAACCCCCAAGGCCGAAGTAAAAAGCGTCGAAATTTTTTATAGAAACAAATAATGGCACCAGCGTGTTCCGCATTTATCTCTAAGGAGTGTGTTTCTATAAAAAACTTCGACGCTTTTTACTTCGGCCTTGGGGGTCACGTTAAGTGCCCCCCCCCCCAAGTTCAGTAGCTCCGATGATTCATTAACTATATACATATATGACTCACATCATACGATCTCACTAAAAGTCTTTTTATAGGTATAATGGAGGCCATGATTAATTTCTTAAATGCTAATATCAATGAAACGATCAAAGCCCAACTTGCTGATGATGAGCTTGTTGAACACATGTATTATATCGATGCAATTACTGCTATACCGTCATTATGTGCTACTTTTTGTAAGTATAAAGAAGTAGATCCGTCAGTTATACAGGGTTTTCATTTGAAACACATGTGATTTTAAAAATTCATTTAAAAAAACGTATAACGTTTTAAGCCCAACTCAAAATACGTTTATGTAGAAGGGGTAACAGGATTTTTTTACAATATTTTTCGAGTTATAAAGATAATCGCAAAAATTTTATTTTATTTTTTAAAGACTTTGAACGTGAATTTACAATTTTTCACACGTTCAATTTTTTAATATTCTGAAAAAGAGACTTTTTTCCTATAAGATTGGTAAAATAATTTTGAAATTTATTTCGTTGAAATTTTGACAAAAATACACCCAAATTCATATAGAATTTTAAATACCTATAATTAATTGTAAGCATGGTGTTATGGTAATGATTCGATCTTAGACTCACAGTTCTAGGGTTATTACATTCTTCTATTTGATTTTTTCAAACTTTTTTACAAAATGATTTCAAGATTATTTTAGGTTTTTATTTCCGAATATTTAAAAATTGAACCACGTGAAAAATTGTAAATTCACGTTCAAAGTTTAAAAAATAAAATAAAAATTTTGCGATTACCTTTGTAACCCGCAAAATATTGTAAAAAATCCATTTTCGTCTCTACATAGTGGTATTTTAGGTTGTCTCAAATCGTTATACTTTTCAAATAAATTTTTGAAATCTTTAATCGTAGAGGATAAATTTTTAGCTGTGCAATGTGGCGCAGTGGGTTCTACCGAACACATTTTTGAAGTTATCCCGGCTTTTTAATGGCTTTTTCAATAAAACGTTCATGTATTGAAACTAAAACTTGATTTTTTCCCCTATTAAATTAAATATACCATTTTGTAGATCACATCAGAAGACGTTAGTTCTTCAAAATCTCATAAAACAGAAACGCAATAAGCATGGAACGATCAATTTTAAAGCCCAAGAACGGCACAAAAAAATAAAGTGAGGATAATTTGGCAGAGTCAGCGAATTTTCGAATGTGATCTTCAGCAAATTTATTGCTCTCAACGAGACGAATAAAAATACAAAAGACATTTGAAAATTCGTTGATCCTGAACCGTTATTCCTTTTTTATTTTTCGTATTTCGTGCCTTTCTTGTCGTGCCGTTGTGGTTCGTGCCTTCTGTTCATGCAGTTATTTAATATGCCATAAAACAGATGCATAGTTTTTGATAATGAATTTTAAAGTTCTATAGAAATAGCAGAAAAATCGATTTTTTTAAATATGGTTTTCTACTATTTCTATAGAACTTTGAATACACAAGCTTGTTTAAAAATGTATTAAAATCAATTGTAGTGTGGGTGCGGAAAATTTGCCACAGACGTATAACTGAGACAATTGGGCATATTTTGACTTTTGTGCAAAATTTTTTTTAAATTTGGCCGATATATCTTCGAAAATGAGTTGTAGAGAACCCACCGCGCTACACTGTAGATTAGTTTAGAAATCGTTTAGACTTTTACTTATTTTTTTAAGATAATTATACTGGAAACGTGGCTTATATAGCGACGAATGTCTCATCGGATTTGCTCAATGTTTTTTTCAATCAGTGAAAAAATATTTCGAGATAAATCCGACGGCGAGTAAAGATTTTATCGGATTAATGAAAGCATTACATCAAATAGATTCATATCTTCGTCAGATTGTGCGTATATTTACTTTTACAGAAAAATTGTTATTGAGTGAAAATACACAAAGCCACAAAGTTATACAAACTAATATAGGACAGTTTTGCATTTTTTAAATTTTAAAGGGGGGGGGGAACCACTTTCATTAGAAAATCCAGTTTTTCGAAAAAATTGAAAAAACATTTTTTTTCGATTTTATTCTAAAAACCGACTTTTTCGGGTAATTTTTAGTCGAAAAATCGATTGCGCGCAATTTCGAAGCGCGACAAATTAAGTTTGACCCTGAAAATCAGGGTAGAACTGCGTTTCAACGCGAGTTTCAATGCAAAAATTAGCCAAAAGCCTCAAAAAGTCTGTATTAGATTCTTCAATTGTGTATGCCACGCAAAACTAATGTTATATAACGATTCAGCATGATCAAATCTACCAAAATTACGAAGGAAATGAAAAAATTACGAAGAATTATTGAAAAAAGTTAAAATAAGTGTAAAAAACCCCTAAAAAAATTGATTTTTTAGGTATTTGACCACTTTTTTGAAATCATGGTCAAAAAATAATAGCGGGAATCGATTCCTCGCAATTTTTTACCCTATATATGACCAAACATACGTGTAAAAACTTTGTTTCTGTTAAAAACCGGATTTTCTCATGAAAGTGGTTCCCCCCCCCCCCTTTAAGTGGATGCCAATTATTCTAACAATTTTTAATAAACTAATCGTAAAAAATTTAGTTCGGCTTGCTGGGTATTATTTTTATGCTTTTAAACTTAGTATTAGTAACAACGATTAAAAAACTAAGAAATCCTTTGGGAATTATTGTCCTGTATCTATCAATTTCTAATCTTTATATTTATTTATATAATCTTGTACTTGAAAATGTTGATCTATCAGATTATTCGTAAGTTTTTAATCGATCGATTTAGGCACCTTGTCAATAAATCAAGAGAAATTTAAATAAACTAGAAATTAACAAAGGAACCGCCCGAACTGTCCGATTTTATGAAAACACTATAACCATTCGATAGAAGATATATGACTTTCTAGAAAAACGATTTTCAGGAATGGCTCTTTTTTGATTTCTATAGGCATGCCTAAGGTAGACCCACTAGTATTATGTTTGTGAGGGAATAGTATTATGTTTTGTTTGAACTTGAGGAAAATTTCATAGCAAAAAAACCGTTATTTTAGGTAAGAAAGCGTTTTTTGGTTCTATGATTTTTAAGTCCAAGTCAAATCTGATCGTGTTCTTACTAATAAATGTGGGGATTCTTTTTAGCCCCTTACAGATTTTATCATGGGTCTACTAAACAAACTAGGCCTATAAGGCATGTCTATTTAAAATTAAAATAGCTCTAGACCGGAAAAATTCCATCATTTTTCTAAAGAAGTCATATATGCTATCGATTGGTGATGTTCTTTTCCAAAAATCGACCTGATTGTTCGACGGTTCTCGTGTAAATGAAATTTAGCCAAGAACTGTTAGATGATAAATATGTACATGCATTTTCTCAATGAACAATTATATATTTATTTTGATATACTTAATTGTATTAATTGTTTTTTGGCAACTTGTTTTTTAATTTTTTTAATGTTGTGAAACTATAATTTATGTTGAGAAATTATGTTTTAAATAAAGTGTGTTGAGTAAATTAAATTTTATTTGAGTGTAACAAATTTTGTTTTAATACACAGAATGGTACAAAAATTAATAAAATACAATGGAAGCACGATTCAATATAAAACTAGGCATAGACACGAAATGAGAACAAAGCGAACTTTTTAAAGTTCCATTTAAAAAAATATGACGGTAAAAATAAAATATGGCGTGACAAACTTTATAATTTGCATGCTTTGCTTTCCAAGAAGAATGTAACTAGAAGATGTAATGAGTTTTGCTATAATTTTCTTCTAATACTTTATAAAAGTATAACAATTATCCTCGTATATAATCAGGGGATGTTTCTAGTATATCGCCTCGTTAGTTTCTAAACTTTTTAGAGGAGCTTTCTTTTTCAGAAACGCTATATAAATTTTCGATTTTTCCGCTATTTTTTAGGAACTTTGAAGTTCATTATTTTGAAAACTATAGAACAGTTTTATGAGATTTTTGAGGGCATAATGTCTTCTTAACGCATCCTACAAAATAACGTTATTTTTTTGAGATGATTCACTACCTATATACATATACAGGGTGGCCCATAAAAAAGTGGCTATATACATATACAGGGTGGCCCATAAAAAAGTGGCTTGCGATTTTTTGGGATCCAGTATATACGGTTTTTCTTCATAACAGAAATTTTTTCGCAAAAAGTGATGTTCTACAAAGTTGTCCGTCGTGATCTCAGAAACAACTTTGTAGAACATTACAGGGTGGTGCAAAAAAAGTGGCACAAATGGTCATTTTGGGGGCATTTTTTCAAAAAAAAATTTTTTTCTAAAAACACCATTTCTAGGGGTAAAATAGCTGAAAAACACGAATCCGGCATCGAAAAAATTTTTTGACCCCTAAAATGGCAAAAAAACTTGGTAAAATAGCGATTTTTTTATGATCTGGGCTCAAAAAACACTCTTTTTTGCCATTTTAGGGGGTTTTTAGGGGTCAAAAAATTTTTTCGACAACGGATTCGTGTTTTTCAGCTATTTTTACCTCTAGAAATGATGTTTTTAGAAAAAAATTTTTTGAAAAAATGCCCCCAAAATGACCATTTGTGCCACTTTTTTTGCACCACCCTGTACTTTTCGTGAAAAAATTTCTGTTATGAAGAAAATCCTTATGAACAGGGACCCAAAAAATCACAAAAAGCCACTTTTTATTGGGCCACCCTGTATAACTCACATCATACAAACTTAATAAGTCTTTTTATAGATATAATGGAAGCCCTGATTAAATTCTTAAATGCTAATATCAATGAAACGATCAAAGCCCAACTTGCTGATGATGAGCTTGTTGAACACATGTATTATATCGATGCAATTACCGCTATACCGTCATTATGTGCTAATTTTTGTAAGTATAAAGAAGTAGATCCATCAGTTATACAGGGTTTTCATTTGAAACACACATGATTTCAAAAATTCATTTAAAAAACGTTATAACGATTTGAGCCAAACCCAAAGGACCCCTTGTGTTCATCGACAAAGATGTCAAGATCAACATATGGAATTATATGGAGCTGCTCGATGAAAACTTTCTGGATCAATTTTTAGCTGTGCAGGGAAGCGCAGTGGGTTCTTCCGAATACATTTTTGAAAATATTTTAATGGCTTTTCAAAAAAACATTCATGTATAAAAGCTAAAATTTGATTTTTTCCCAAGGAATTTTTGAAAATTAAGTAAGACATCTTGTAGATTACATCGGAAAAAGTTAGTTCTCCTAAAACCTTATAAAACAGGAATACGCAATAACGGTACGAACGATTGATTTTATAGTCAACAAACGGCACAAAAAAATAACATGCGAATAATTTTTCAGGGCCAACGAATTTTCGAATGTGGTCTTTAGCAATTTATTGTTCTAACGAGATGAATAAAAATACAAAAGATCACATTTGAAAATTCGTTGATCGTCAAAAGTTATTCCCTTTTTATTTTTTCATGTTTCGTGTCTTTTTTGTTCGTGCCGTTGTTGTTCGTGTCGTCTGTTCATGCAGTTTTTAGTATGCCATAAAACAGATGCATTGTTTTTGATAATGAATTTCAAAGTTCTATGAAATAGCAGAAAAATCGATTTTTTTAAATATAGTTTTCTGCTATTTCTATCGAATTTTGAAATTCATTATCTCAAAAACTATGCAACCGTTTTATGGATTTATGAAGAACTAACGAATTCGATAAGATCTACAATGGCATACATAATTTTAAAAAATGGGAAAAAATTAGATTTTAGCTTCAATACACAAGCTTGTTTATTAAAAATCAATGATAGTGTGCAACGTGGGCAAGTAGGGAGGGGGGACAGGGACCCAAAATAAGAAGTGGTCTTTGCATACGTAAATTTTTCGGATTTGAAATTTGACGACTTTTTTTTGGC
>OZJO01024296.1:0-11905 GCA_900406225.1 Acrobeloides nanus | reverse complement strand
AATCGGATGCGCGCATTCCCGAACCCTGAAAATGCTTCCCTGACCCTGATTCAAGGAAGGGATTATGTGTAACGAAGCGAGAATGAACTAAAATTCGAATTTTCGCAGGGAAACCAGGGGTTTTCTAGACAGGGAATCAATTGCATACATTATCAAAGCATGAAAATGCTTGCTTGACCCTGATCCCTAGGCGCCTGTTGTGCGCTTTTTGGAGGGATCGTTCAAAGAGTTTCGTTCTCAGCTTGATTCTTCTTGGAACGCCTTAAACGCGTAAGCTTTTTATAATTTAATGAGTGCATTTCAAAGCTTGAAATTTTATTTTCTAGGGTATTTCTATATATAATAGCTTAATATTTGTTTTCTTTTTAGTTGTTACCAAAATGCATACGAAGATGATCTTCCTTTGGATAAGGTACATGACTTTTTGGAATCGGCAGAGCTGTTTTGCAACACGCTATTCGACATTCACCAAACTAAGCAATTCAAGCGCGAAGAATTCAGGAAGTATTTGCAGAAATCAATGACGAAAGAGGGAAATTTTTATTTTGACTTTTATTGAGTTAATCAACTATACCGTTGTTGATTGTATTTACTGAAATGAATAAAATAATATACACCAAATGGCGGATTCAGGGAAGAGTTGGAAATGCGCGCAATCGATTCCCTCACATAAAACTAGCCCTAGTAGGGTCATTTTTGAAAAAAATTTCAGGTCGAAAAAATGAAAAAATCGCCCAAATTCCGGCTTTTTTCGATACACCCTGTACATCAAGTTTAAAAAAGCTGCGGTTGTTTAGCCGTGAATCAGGGTCAGGGAAGCGTTTTCAAGCTTCGGGAATGCACGCAATCGATTCCTCAAATAAAATTAGCCTTGATAGGGTCATTTTTGAAAAAAAATTTTCAGGACGAAAAAATAACACTATACTTTCCATTTTTACTTTCCGATGTTCACACTCGGCCTCAAATCCCTCCACAATAAATGAATAGGGGGTCCAGATTTGGGTGACCTCCAATCCCTTCTTCCCGCAAATGTCCGAAAAATTTCAATTGTTGGTCATTTTTAGTGAAAATTGTCGCAATTTTGAGCCAAAAACGAGTTTTTTAGGCTATCTTTGGCTCAAAATTGCGAAAATTTTCACTAAAAATGACCAAAAAATGAAATTTCTAGGGTGGGGGAGGGACTCATCCAAAATTGAGCCCCTTATTCATCACTACTTTGTACATCTAATAGTCAACAGATGGACAAAAATATCTGCATTTTAAAGTTGATAAAAATTAACTTTATTTAATATTATACTCAAAAAATATATTTGAAGCTTTTTTTATATATCTACATAATTGTACAACAGCATTCTTTCTGACAACGTGGTGCTGCTGCCAGCATAACAGCACCACCCAGTACTAGTAATTTGAGTGGAAAGCCCATGACGGAGCAAAAACGAAGTTGGTATATCGCAGGTTTCAAGCATTCAAGCACAGCTATATCGTCATCACTTCCTTCCAGAATGCACTGCCAATTCGTTGATCTATAATCCCAAATTTGGAAAATTGAACAGAGAGTCAACAAGTATAACGTTTTTCATGGCTAGATTTACGAAAAATGTTGACTACTTGGAGAAGTGGATAAGGAAGCCGCCCGTCCGATCTGGTAAGTTAAGCAACGTTGATCCCCCCGCAGGTTCGATCTCACTAGGGCAAAAATTTTGATCTACAAAAAAACTTTTCTTGGAGCAAAAAATGTTTGTCCTAGTGGGATCGAACTTACGGGGGCCCAACGTTGCTTAACTTACCCAATCGGACGGCCAGCTTCCTTATCCATTTCGCCAAGTAGCCGACATTTTTCGTCAAGCTAGCCATGAAAAACTTTATATACCTTCCATCTTCACTATCATAGGCTACAAATTTAGCAATGGTTGACTTCTCATTGTTTTGTACAATAAATGGGTTGCCTTAAAAAATTATTCGGTTATTCGATAAGTGTTGTCGGTCCCCAAAAAATACATCTAAATTCGACATTTTTCGCTCGTTTTCGTTAAAAATTTTTGCAGTATTATGCAAAAATGCATGCTGAATACGATCAAATCAGTCTTTTTGAGTGTAACTCATGCTTTTCGCGTCAATATACAGACTTTTTCAAAAAATGGGAGTTTTTCAATGGTGCGAATTCATTTTCAAATGTCGATATTTGGCTATAGAAGTCGATGTTTGACGAAATTTTCGACCGTAGTAGGGTTTTCGGGGAATCGATTGCTCGCATTTCCGAGGCATGAAAATGCTTGCCGGACCCCGATTCAGGGAATACAAAGTTTTTGAGGGGTATACCCCTCGTAGGGTACCTTCCTTTGGTCAAATTCAAATAATTCCCTCAGATTCGTATTCCCGAAAAACTACCTGACCAAATTTCAGCCAATTTGGAGAACTTTTTGGAAGCGAGCGAAAAATACCGAATTTAGATCTATTTGGGGGGGGGGGGGGTCGACAATACTTATCGAACAACAAAAATATATTAATTCTTCAAATTCAAAATTTTGGCTATCCGGTTTAAGACAGGTTGTCTTGTTGAACATTGAGAAACTATACAGTGAGCCAAAAAACCGTACTTTTACGTTTTTTGGCGAAAAATTTTCAAAAATCGCATGAAATACCCCTTATAGGTGATTTTTTGGAAAAAAATTTTTTGAAAATTTTTCATCAAAAAACGCAAAAGTACGGTTTTTTGCTCACCTTGTACTTTTTTAAATTTGTATTGCTTGGATTTTCCCTTAGCTGTTTACCTGCAAGAAAATACCCAAGTAAGTCACCATCAGCGTTAACAACGCTCAAAATAAGTGGCGATGATTTTCGGGATGCTAGCGACCAATTTTTTGTATCATCCGAAATTAAAAGCACTGGCCGTCCATACGATTCCATGACCCAAGCTGAACGAAAACAACGTTCTTTCTGCCAAACATCAAATAGCGGGAAGTTGACCGAGTCTGTAACCTGTAAATCAAATCAATATAAAACTTTATATTTTGCTATCAGGCACGTAGCGAGATTCATGAATGGGGGGGGGGAGGGGCAATCTCAAAAAATTTTTCAAAAAAAAATCAAAAATTGAAAATTTCGTATGTAGAAACTTTGTGAAAATTCGTTACTATACGGTCCAACTAAATTAATTATGCGAATTTCAAAATCTGGCACCCCTGATATGGGGAGCAATTGTCCGGATAGACTCTCCTCGCTAAATGCCCGTTTTCCACAAATTACTTGCAATTCAGTCCCAGTTCTCCGGATCCTCAAATACTGAACGTTGGCTATATAGAAAAGGACTTCCCATTTGTTGGGTACGACAAATCGCATTTTATGTTCATTATAGGGAGAGCCATCTAAGGTTTCGGAGACTTCATTGTCAGCGGCTCGATCTGAGGCGATCGAAATCTTTTCTTCGCCATTTTCTTGATCTTTAGAAGCTGTTTTTGAGGCAAGTGCACGCTGTTTTATACTATGGACACTTCGATTCGAAGTAATGCTTCCTTTACGAATGTTGCCATTCGAATATATCGGTGCTGAACGTGATGTGCTAGGCTCTGTTTCGAGATCATCTTAAAGCCGAAATTGGTTCATTTAGGACTTGGAAAGTACAGGGTGTTCAAGCGACGTTCATAAAGTTTAAAATTTTCGTGAAAATCGGAGATACCAAATTCAACTCAAAGTTAGTTAAAAATGGCCAAAATTTGCATATTGTACATTGAATTTTCTCGAAAAGAGTATCTTCGTTTTTCACGAAAATTGGGATACTACCATTTTTAACACGCTCTATCTGAATGGCAGTGTTATTTTTTGAAAATTCTTTAAGGAATTCAGATTCAAATTTTCGCTTCAATACTCAGACCACTTAGAAAATTCAAAAAAATATGTCTATAAATGATGGGACTAGAAAGTTGCACAAGACAGCATTTGATAAGAGTTTTTTTGCGTTTTTGAGATATCGAGCTTTCTTAGGCTGCATTCAAGCATGTCAAAAAATGTCTAACTTTGCCTGATTTTCAATAAAATCGTGTTTATTGAAACGATTGGTCATGAAGCACAAAATTTTATTGGTCAAGAAGCATAAACAAATTTGTTGCAACAAATTTTATGCTTCATGACCAATCGTTTCAATAAACACAATTTTATTGAAAATCAGGCAAAATTAGACATTTTTGACATGCAGCCTTATCGAGAAACTCATGCTTGAACACCTTATACTGTTTACCTGTAGTCATTCGAGATATAACCGATGAATTGGTTCGTCCGTTTTGTATTATACCAGACAGTGTCGATGCATTGTGAGTCGAAGCAGAGTCATTTAAAAGATATTTCGTTTCAGCTTGTCCAGTTCTACGATCAATAAGTTTGAGCCTGTTCACATTCAATGGGTCATCATTAGGGACTAAAAAAGAGCGAAGTCCCATGCTATATTCCGAAGAACTCATTTCTATAAAAAAATTATAAGACTGTTTAAAGAAAATATACAGGGTGGCACAAAAAAGTGGGATTTTTTGGGAGCTGGAATTTTATTTTTTTAAGATGACCCCTCTGGGGTCGATTGTTGTACTTGGTTATTGACAAGTGTCAAGTGATTAGTGACAAGTGAGCAAAAATGAATGAAAAGTTGACAAGTGGACATTTGATAAGTGAAAAGTTCACTAAAAAAACTATTGAAAAAATCGATTATTTTATGCAGAATTTTTGACAACAAATCGATTTTTTTTATGCAAAAAAATTTGAATTTTGCATAAAAAATCGATTTTTTGCCAAAATTCGATTTTTTTAACCAAAAATTCGAATTTTGTATAAAAAAATCGAAAAAAATTTGGCCTTTCATTTTGCATGTCTGAATAAGGAAAAATTAATTGCATCTAACTAGGAAAAAACAATTTCCGGCATCGAGATCTTTGACACGACCCATTCAACACGATTTTGATCGTTTCAATAAACGATTCTTGCAAGTCAGGCAAAAAATTGCCAGATTGGCAAGAATCGTTTCAATAAACAAACCAAAATCGTGTCGAATGGGTCGTGTCAAAAGCCCCTATGCCCAATTCCTACTCGAATCCTGAAGAAAAAGTGACGGCAGTAACTTTAATAAGGAGTCATCAAACGATTTCGAAGTGCGCGCTCGAAAATCCTGCTTATGATTATTAGTAGCAATAGTGATAACTTGATGATGGGAGCTGCGACGAGGCCGGTTACGAGACATTTTCCCTGGCTGCGAGGAATGAAGAAAGGAAAAATTCCTGGACAATTGGCTAAAACCATCTCCGAGCGATGGGACATTCTCGTAAAACAACTAGCACCTAAACTTTTTGAGGAGAAACGCGGCTCAAATTCCCTCTATCAGCTCATAAATTAGGCTCATTTTTCACATTCGCCCAAATCAAAATAGCTCGCGGGAATTTCGTTCAAAAGAAATAACACCACCTGTCCAACAAATGACCATAAAAAAGGGCCAGCAAATGGAGAATTCTATTTTGCATAAGGAGGACACTTATTTTGAAGTTCGTCAGAATTATTACGATTGCTAATAATCAACTAAGAATGTAAAAAAAACTATAGACTAGGGCTAAGTTTTCAACAGCAAGATATAGTCGATTTTTTTTACTACCACGGAATTTTTAATGAATCAGATCAGGAAAAGAAACGTGGATCGTTATATAGCTTTTTAATGCATCCCTGCGTGGTCGTATGGCGGGAAAATTAGGATTAGTACTAACTAAAAATTGAAAAATTTGCTAAAAATCGAAGACTTCGACAAAAATTGAAAAATTTGTCAAAAATCGAAAAATTCGACAAAAATTGAAATACTAACTAATCCTGATTTTCCCGCCATACGACCACGCAGAGATGCATAAAAAACTATATAAGGATCCACTTTTCTTTTCAATGTACACGTTGCCTGATTCAATAAAAAGTTCCGTGTTAGCCAAAACAAATTTCGAAATAAAAAACGTCAAACATAACAAGATGCCAAAAAATAATTGTATACCCCCTATTCTTGAAAGGTGAAAAGAAAGGCAGCGAGCCGTAATCGACTCAGTGATGTGTTGTTGAAAAGAATGGGCAAACGACCTAAGGGCGGAAATGAACGCGCGACACGAACCTTTTCTTTGCCCCCCGATGCTAATATCACTGGCAGGACGACGCATTTGCCTTGCACACTTTTGCTTCTCTCTAAGGCCACATCTTTTTGCTTGGCCGCCTTAGCTAGGACCGAATCCGTCTCATTATGGAATTTGTCGCCGCTGGAAAAAGGAACCACTNTTTGCCTTGCACACTTTTGCTTCTCTCTAAGGCCACATCTTTTTGCTTGGCCGCCTTAGCTAGGACCGAATCCGTCTCATTATGGAATTTGTCGCCGCTGGAAAAAGGAACCACTCCGAGAAAAAATGCGATGAGAGAAACCAGCGATCTTCTAAGTTTAGTACAAATTCGACAGCTGGCAGTCATTCAAAAGGTTCTCCTCTATTTGAGAAATATTGAGCACTTCTATTTTATGCCCTTGAGAGTAAATTTTCATTGAATGGCTGAGAAATATGATAATTGCAAAATGATTATGCGTTATTCCATTATATTCTAGCTATGTAAACAAAGTATTTCTTTTATTTGTGTAAAAAATTTTTGAAGATAAAAATTTATTATAGTACATTTTTAATGTGACTATGATCCGGCATAATATACCCAAGCATACTTGCACAACCGACGTTCATAAAGTTGACATGAAACGACTTTTACACAAAAAAGTTGACATGAATAAAGTTGACACAATCAATCCTATTTTTTAGCATTGTTTGTTGAAGTCTAGGAATTTTTCCACGACGAATTAGGACAAAATAGAAGCCGTATATCGTGTTCTCAACTTTATCTTGTCAACTTTATCGTGTAAACCTTTCGTGTCAACTTTATGAACGTCCGTATTGGGCCGTACATTTGTACAGTCTGTCCCAGCACAACCTAGCAGATAAGAAAATTCGTTATCTCAACAATGATAAAAGATCTTCAAAAACGGTATTACAAAAACCGTTTTTAAAAATCTTTTATCGTCTTGTTGAGATTTCGAATTTTCTTATCTGCTATGTTGTTCTGGGTTACCCTGTACCTTCAAAAAGTCAAATTTTAAAAAAATCGTCTTTTAACATTATGCTGTTAATTCCGATGTTAACATTGAGTTTTTTGTTGCAATCTCTGACTATTATCAACATAAAGTGATGCAAATATAAAGCAGATTTGAAAGACTATACACAAAAATAAATGGAATATACGAGGAAAGCAGTAAATGGAATAAAGGAGGAAAAAAGTAAAGGGAATATTTAGGAATGTTTTACATAAACCGGACGATGAAAGAACATAAAAAGGCAAACAACTATTTAAGGCAATTTATATATATTCAACAAAAATTATTATAAAACCAGCATAAAGCAAAGATATGATAAGACCCAAATTTTTACAATCTGACTATTATTACGTATAAAATTTTTGGAGCTATTGTGGATCAGGAGGGTCACACCAGGGTCAAAAATCGAAAATTAAAAAAAAGACATATCTAGGGATAATTTTATGCGAAAAATTGATTGCGCGCATTTCCAAATGCGCGAAAACCTTTGTTTGACCCTTAAAAATGAACAAAAAATTCGAAAATTAAGTTTAAAGTCAATAAATGTAAAAATACGTATTTTTCAATTTTAAGAGTCAAATAAAAGTTTTCACGCTTCGGAAATGCGCGCAATCAATTTGTCGCATAAAATTACCTCTATATAATTTTTAAAAAATTCTAGAAATTTTTTTTCGATTTTTGACCCTGGGAAGTGACCCTCTGATCTACAATAGTTCCAAATTTTTTTATTGGGTTGTTCCAAAAGTTCACGCACTTCAATTTCCAAATTCGATATTTCGGCATAAGAAAAAGATTTTCATATCGGTTTTTTGCAAGTTGCTAATCACATGACCGACTTGATCTTAAAAATATTTTCATGATTAGTAACTTGCAAAAAGCCGCATATAAAAATCTTTTTCCTAGGCCGAGATATCAAATTTTATTTCATTGTATATTCCCATCTGGATCACCCTGTAGATACGATTTTGATGTTTTTTGTCAATAGGTAAAACGTTATTGGTGAAAACAGAGAAATCGTTTCTACTTTCTATTTACATCCCTGATCTCAACAAAAAATATCACAAAATTGGTGGAAGTTCAATCAAATACATGGCTTATGAATGTTTCCGTTGGCTTGAATCATTCGAATTCCATCATTGAAGCGCTGAAAGGCATTGATCAAGTTCTTTGGTGTTTTCGGATCCAGATCCACAATGCGTACTGAATAGGCAAAACAAAGATTCTTTGTACTCGAAGGAGATAGTATAGACACGATGTTTTGCGGAGCCGGTGAATTGGCGATGCAGACCGAATCCACACGACGCATACTCACCATCACACTCACATCCTTGAAGATACCAGATAATAGATAGCGCTCTAAAACCGCCATTAGAATAATTAAAAAAGGCATCAAAAATCAATTTACCTAACAATGAACGAGGATCAATGTCGTTCAGAATTGAAAGACCACGACGGAGCAAATTCTTCTTGTCAAGAAGTTCTTCCTAAAGTTGGCATAGACTCGAATGAAACGAAATGAAAGGTCTGAAATGATATGAATGAACCGACATAATGGAAAAAAACCAATAAAAAATTTTTCCTATGGGAAATTTTTTCCCATGGGAAAAAATTTTAAATAAAATTTTTATTGGTTTTTTTCCATTATGTCGTTTCATTCGTATCGTTTTATTCGATCGTTTCATCCTCTTCGTTTCGCTCGAGTCTATGCCTTAAAGTTCAAGAAACAGTCTCTGTAAGAATCACCAATAAGCCAAAGACCCCCCAAAGGGCCAGGAATTTTTTGTCCAAGGGTCAAGAATTTTTTTCGTTTCCACTCGGCTCCCGATGGTCCTTATTCTAAAAGTGAGAGAAAAATACCTGAATACTAAATGGAAGATTATTGTAAATTTCCATGGCACGCACAATCCCTATGCTATCCAGTTTTTGGGCTTTCAACAACGACGGCAAGACATTCGATAATACATGACATAGCTTTAAAAATATACAATTTCATATGCAACATGTACAAAAACCAGTCAAAGATACAGAGTCGTAATTTTGGTGCAAAAATATTTGTAAAAGGGGATTTTTATTATTTTGTGGGCAATTTTTCATTTTTAACCTTTTTTCGAATTTTTAAAAAAATTGGAACCAAACAAATTTTTTTAGTGGAACCGAAACCAAATGATTTCTCGATTCAGCTCATCACTGATCATCAATATGAAATTTTTTCTCATAAAACATACCGCTTCTACAAGGGTATCAACTTCAGCACTGCCATCGGGAAAACAAGCCATATTCATGCCTATAACGGGCAAGCGAGTTTCTTCAGAATGAATTAAATTTCCATCAAGGAAAATTCGCAAGTTCTTATGAGGTTCTCGAATCAAAGACATTATTGCAGCATGCATTCGATTCAAATCACCACTGTACAACTCTAATGGACAAAAGTCGTACATACGCTCGAAGTTGCCGGTCTGCCATTTCTCTATCTAAAGAATGTGAGACTTATGAAATTCGTAGTATATTCATTTAACAAGTTACAAGCTTTAAAATTTTGTATGATCACCAGGCACTTAACGAGAATCCAGTTTCGAAGGATCTATACCCCTTGGTTCCCGTTGTTTTGAGGTTTTTATCCCTTGGTCGCAAAATTCAATTTTTAGTCTAGAATTCGATTTTTTGGACAAAATAGAAAATTTTTCATTTTCCGATTTCGAGAGGGGGCCTATAGACCCCCTTGTCCCCCTTAAATACCTGATGATCACATATATTTTTAACCAATAAAAATATCTAATTAAGATTCGAAATATAGATAACTATTTTTATCTGAAAAACGGCATACTTGTAAAATACAATTGTTGCAGAAAGGAAGTGAAATCCCAGGATGTAGTTGATAAAATCCTTGTTTTGGTTTAATCTCAAAAGTAATTGTTGGTCCAACAGATGGCAATCTCTTCGGAATTCGTGTTGCATCGGGCATCTCAAGAGCAGAAATGTACTTGATTTCTTGATTCAACATAACCGAGGGTGGCAAAAAACTCAAATTTTGTGGATATTCTTTAATATCTAATAAATCTTCCCAACTGTCGATTTTAAGGTTATGAGTCAATGAAGGAATCTTTAAAATATTTGTTATTAATCAGAGAAAGTAAGTAATACAAACTTTAGCCAAATGATGAGCATCGTCAATCTTTATATGAACCAGTTTTGGCTTAATAAGAAACTTTTCATCCAAAAAGTGAGAAATCAAGTTTTCCAAATAAGCATTCACTACCTAAAAAAGTAAGAGTTGACAAAAAAATCTGTGAATAACAAAGAAGATGAAACATTTGCTATTTAAAAAATGAACAATTTTTAACTTAAAATAGCTCTCCTCGCAAACGTGGCCGACCCCCACGCAGAAATTGGAAAATTGGCACCCCTTGTCCTCTCTATGTATAAAACTTACATGGCACTTCGGTTTCAGCGAAATATTTCCAGTTTTTCTATCCTTTGAAAGGCGCCATACAATTCTAAATTTAAACATACATTTCTAAAGATAGTCTTGTAACTAGAGATTTAATAAGGAATGCTAAGAACATTTTGTTCAAAATCAGCAAATCTGATTTCAAAAATCAGATTTTAGGAGCAAAAATGCTAATTTTTCATTATATTTCTTATAAATTTAACAAAATTTCGATCTCAAAAATCAGATTCGACACTGAAAGATCAGATTTTGCCAAATTTGACATCTCAAAAACAGCACTTTTCTGAAAAATCAATAGACTCGACACCCTTGGTTTTACTTTACCGCAGTGGCGGCGTTAGAGGGGCAGGGTGTGGGAGAGGGCAATTGCTCCCACCTAACCTGAAAAAATTTTTCCTAATTGTACAGCTTTTTTCTAACTCGGTCATTTTGCAGGCAATTTCGATGGATTAACCACATTTTCTTGAAGAATCGGTCATGGAAACTTCAAATTTGAACGATTTTTTTTAGAAATTCGTCAAAAAATTTTTAGAATACGCATACTGTGGGCGTATTCTATATATGTGCCCGCAAAAGTACGGTTTTTTTTTTTTGGCTCACCCTGTATTTAACGGTTTTCCTTTAATTTTGAAACTTCTTCAATTTTTGCAATAAAGGGCATAATTTTCTTTNTTTTTTTTTTGGCTCACCCTGTATTTAACGGTTTTCCTTTAATTTTGAAACTTCTTCAATTTTTGCAATAAAGGGCATAATTTTCTTTCAAAAAATAAAATACCTTATTCCATCTTTGTGTGATTTTGCACTAATTACAAAGTTGGAGCGACCTTCGCCTCGAAAGCAAAAGCCATAATAATTCGATGGATTAATTATTTCGGACATCTGTACATAAAATAGTTTAGAAAAATTGCAGAAAATATGCTAGACCATTCTAAAAAAATTTAGCCATATTAAGAGAGGTAAAGTTCCAACAGAGTGGGCAAAATTCAAGATATACGCCGTATTAATATACGGGAAACAATTAAATTATGACAATGTGCACATGCTAAAGGATTAGTTTTTGGTCTATTAGTGAACTCACTAAAATAAACAACTCAATATTCGTTACATAGCATTGTTTTAAACATCTGGGTCAGTGATGTAAACGGTCGTTTGATGTTTCGAAAATTGACAATTCGAAACTTTGTTGAGGATTTTTCCGGAAATACACAGCCAATCTTGATAGTTTTGGTGTTGTTAGAAAGGTGGATTTCGTAGCAACCGAATGACACCAAATTTATGCCATAACTCTTTCTGGTTGCGGAAATATTATGCGCATAATTATT
>OZJO01024289.1:0-25479 GCA_900406225.1 Acrobeloides nanus | reverse complement strand
GGTGTGTCATTTTGTTTTTGCCTCATTTTTTACTATCAACTTCAAAGTCAAATATCTCGCCACTGGTAAATAATTTTTATATACGGTTTTTTGTATGCGTTAGTGGGACTAAGGCTCTGTATTTTCATACAAAAATTAAATTTCTAACATTTTGTTAAGGTGAAGAATATCGACTTTGAAAACTTCAAAGTAATTTTTGACAATGTTAGGATCAACGGACTTCGAAAATTTTTATCAGTATTTATTCGGCCATTGTTCAGCTACAATTTAAAAAAAACCGCATAAAAATTCGTTAGAGGGGCTGCGAGAACGACTATAAACATTGATGTTGCAGACCTAACTGAACGCTCTGTAATTATACCGAGTTCGAAACTCGTTATCAGATTTTGATGATTTGGTGGTGCGTCAAAAATCGAGTTTAAATTCAATTCTGTCACCCAATAGCTCAATTGAACGTTCTAATCACCGGATTTTTTTAGAAAACAAAAGTATTGAAAAAGAATTTATTTTTGATTTTTTTGTGAATTTTTGAAATGTGGGAACAATTAAAAAACCGTGATTTTCACTATTTTTGGGCTAAAAATCGAAAATAAATTTTTTTTCAAAAATTTTTTTTTCTAAAAACTCCAGTGATTCGGGCGCTCGATTGAGCTATCGAGCGATGGAAACAGATTTAAACTCGATTTTTGAAATGTGAGTGTAATCAAAAAACAATCTGTACAATAAAGGCCATTTAGTAAATACGAATTAATTTGGAGCCTTGAAAATTAAATTTCCGGCTAAATTGAAATATTTAGTAAATTTTTCTCGACATTTTGTATTACGCACAAAACGCAATACTTGTTTTTGGTTTTATTCCAATTCACCATAGCAAAGAAGTATCAAAATCAGGTCTATTAGTCATTCTTTTTTTCCACTCGCAGAGAAAAACAATTAATTTAGTGAAACAAGTGGAAAATTATAACACTTTTGAACCATCGGATTTATTACAAAATGAAACAAACAAAACGATAGCGGCCGAGTAGAGGATAAATTTAATGATTCATCGGAATGCAAAAGTTAAGAAATATATATATGACAAAAAATGCATATAAGAAACCGTTTTATGAACTTGGATAAGATTTTCCTATATATTTTACATGCAAAAAGTCATGAATGAGCCAAAATGAGTCAGAATGACATACGATGACTTCCGGATAGGCATTTTTGAGAATTTTAGTCATATATTGACCGCAATATTAATTGAAGTATAGAGTTAGATGGTCGAAAGACCGTATATAAATGATTAAATTTCTATTAATTTCTAAAACAGATCACTTTGTAAAAATTTCTTTTAATTGTGCAATTTTCGACTATTTTTTTCCTTATTTTTTCCTATACTCAAAGAATATGAAAAATTGTATTATTTTACAACAGGAAAATACTTCTTTAAGAGGTTCCATGGACAAGAGATTCTCGAGTCAACAATCGTCTCAAGTTGTACTAGAATATGTTATAAAATCCGGCAACAAACAGCCTGTATTAAAATCGGCACCACATAATACTTTAAATGTAGGTTTAGAACAGTAACGTAGCCAGACTCCAGGAATGGGGTGAGGGACCAACCCCCAAAATTCGGCTTTTTTTATAGGTTGACCAGTCTTCGGTCGTCCAAAAATATAAGGGGACCCTTATGATTTTTCCAGGTTTGGAGAGAACCACCCCGGCCCCCCAGCTATGCCACTGGTTTAGAACCAGGTCCATAGCCAAGTGTGTGGGATTGAACCCCCTCGAAACCCACGAGTTTCCCGATAAGAAAGCTCGATATTTCAAATACGCAAAACTCTTATCAAATGAGGTCTTTTTCTTCAACTAGTACATCACCCCGTTTTATGGACATATTATTTTTTGAATTTTCAAAGTGGTGAGTATTCAAACGAAAATTTGAATTCAAGAATTCCTCAAGGAATTCTTGAAAAATAATATAGCCAATCGATAGAGCGTGTTGAAAAACAGTAGTACCCCAATTTTTGTGAAAATCGGAGATACCCTTTTCGAGAAAATTCAATTCAAAGTTTGCTAAAAATGGTCACAAATTGTATAAATTAACGGTAAAAATGCGAATTTGGACCATTTTAGCAAACCTTGAATTGGGTTTTCTCGAAAAGGGTATCTCCGATTTTCACAAAAATGAGGGTACTGTTGTGTTTCAACATGCTCTATCGATTGGCGGTATTATTTTTCACAAATTCCATAAGGAATTCAGTTCAAATTTTTGTTTCAATGCTCAGACCACTTTGAAAATTCAAAAAAAAAAATGCCCATAAAACGAGGTGATGGGACTAGAAAGTTGCAAAAGACGGCATTTGATAAAAGTTTTGCGTTTTTGAGATATCGAGCTTTCTTATAGGAGAACTCATGTTTGAACACTCTGTATATATATATATTTTATAGGACAAATATGCTTTGAAATTAGCCAAGCGAAGAGAAAAGAATCGGCAGGCATCTAAAAGAAGTCGTAAACGAAGGGAAGAATTTATGGAATATGCCATCGAGGTGAGTTATCAAATAAACAATTATAAACGAAAATCTTGTTTAGTATAGCAAAGCACGTAAAGACGACGCGGAACAATTGCTTCAAATCAATGTTAATTTTAGTAGAAAAGTAATAGATTATCTAGTTTTAAAACGGTTCATCTTATTTTTTAGATAAAAAAGTTGCGAAAAATTCTACTAGCAGCAGGACATAACGATATAGTCAATAATGAATTATTCGATACCCAAGCAAATAAACTGGTTATAAAAAATTCAAAGAAATTATTAAAAAATTTTGTGGAACTTGAATTGCCAAAACTACCAGTTGGAAGACGTATGTTTTTGTTAAAAAACAATATCGCCATCGTGTTCCTCATAGCCATAGGCGTAGCCAGGATTTTCTGACAGGGGGAGGCTAATCGAATAAAATGACCAAAAATGTTGAAAAATTATAAGATAACCTGTTGTTTTTTATTTTTCCGTAAAATTTTTGGCGACAGGGGGGGGGACTATAGCCCCCCCTTGGCTACGCCTATGCCCATAGCTGATATTCACCGAGTACAAAAAAATTTGCCAATTTGGAGCACTTTTTGAAAAATCGATTTTTGCCCCCTTGGAGGGGATCCGTAGACCCCATAGATGAGATTCCCAGATTCATGACATACTTTTTTTGGAATCAGGACAAAATGTTGAGTCGATTCCCCATCCCCTCTAAAAAATAGGACGAAAAAAGCTAACCCAGACACAGTCACAGACAAACATTTCTCCTTTAAAGAATATAATAAGAACCTAACCACAATTTTTATGATTTTTCGAGTGGTAAAATGATCGTCCGTAGTGTCTTCGAGTGAGGACTCGTTAGCTCAGACACAGTGTGACCTCAATTTAGTGTTCCTCGCCATCGAAAATGTCACCAGAGGTGACATTGTCGATGGCTTTTCATACCATTTACCAGCAAATTAATATAATTATTATCTTAGGCGCAAAACAAGACATGTCACCTCTTTCAAACGATCCAACCTCTTCTGAAAACCCTATAATGCTGGATAACGAAGTTTTTATGAGCTTTGAACATAATAACCAAAACTATGTTAACATACACCATTCGCCTGCTTATTTGAATGACTCAAGAATGAATACAAGTTTCGAAAAATCGACTCAACAGATTAGATCAGTTTCATCAAATTCCGAAAGTGCTTATTATCAAGAATCTTTTCCTCAATCCTATTATTCTCCATCGATAACTGAGATATCAGAGGAAAACGAAATATACGAAATAATTGATAAGAGTGTTGAATCACTGTCTTTTCAAGCAAACATGAATGAACAGCCTATTGTAAATTACATAGCCTCTAAAGGAGATCCTCAAAATATATATTGGAATCAATCTTCGAGCGAATTCAATTTTCAAAATCAACAACTTCGATCGGTTCCATATATGTGCGAATGTAATCATAACCAAACCGATATGAACCAATTGTCTAATGGATGGAATGGATCACAGTGCAATAATAATTTTTACTATTCTTGCACAAGTAATGAAGCATGCAACCAGCCAACAAACAGTGCCCAGAATTTTTATAATACATATGAATATCCATATGCTTGATAGAGAAAGCATATAAAAATTTATGTTTTTTTTCGTTATATTTTTTTGTTATATATTTTTTTTCGTATGCAAGTATGTCGCCACGCATGGATTTTAACTTCAATAAACAACAAAGCCGACTAAGATAGTTTCAGTGTCATTATAAAGTGGACACTTGTAGAAATATACAGGGTGGTCCAAAAGTTCTGTCACAACATTTTATTAACACAACAAAAATAATGCATTATTAACGGTTTCGGGTATACCTGGAGGTGATTGATTTGTCAACCCCCTGGAGGGGGGGGGGGAGACACCGGCGCAAAGAAGAGGAGGAAGGGGGAGAAGTTTCCCCCACCCCAAATCTGAAAAAATGAAAAAATTTTCCTAGTGATCCTAGTCCCCCTTATGTTTTTTCTCAAATTTTTGAAAAAAAACACGAATTAACACAACCAAAATAATGCCTATTTTCGCCAAAATTGTGTCCTAGGAGTTTTTATGTACGGGAAATTGATTCCCGCAAGAAATGAGTGATAAAAAATTTTATGTGGCTCTGTACTGGTCCTTTAGAGCCAAAGGATCGAACATGGAAAATCGTTACATAAGTGTCAAAGTCCGGCAGTTTCGGTGTCTAGGGGGTTTTCGCTGTCGAAAAACACGAATCCGAATGATTTGATCCACTGCGAATCGCCTCATCATACTCCTTCCCTGTAACGGGTCCTATACGAGATCAGCCTGACTTCGTTTTGATCGATACTGCCGAACTTCGACACTTATGTAACGATTTTTTTTCTAAAAAAATTGCATAATGGGGGGCTATCGATTGAGCCATCGGGCGACCGAAATAGATTTAAGACGCGGTCTCTGTAAGGATCACCGGGCCGGCGGGTCAGGAATTTTTTTTGTTTCCGATAAAATCGATAGGATATTGGTCCCTGATCACGGAATCGAGAGAAAAAAAAATCTGAAACATTACCCCTGTGGACCTGGGGGTAGGGGGGGGGGAGTCAAAAAAGTATCGACTTTTCAGGATCGACTCCGATTCGGATAAAACCGACGCCAATCGATTCCTCGACCCCGATTTGAACACAAAGGTGCCAAAAACTACGGCCGGCGACACAGGAACCCATACGATCAGGAAAACCAGTTTTTGACCCTAAAAATTTCACAAAAAATGCTCTATCTCATAAACTACAGCGTAGTTTTTTCTAATTGTTTGCACAAACATTATTCTAAACGTAACTGATACGTAAGAAGCAAAATCAAAAAAATTTGAAATCCGCCAAAAATACTTTTAGCGACATGAACATGGTGTACAGGTGGATTTCGCCAAAACACCCCTAAGACAATTTTTTTACCGGAAATTAACGACGGCATTCGATTCCTCGACCCAACTTTACTACAGGAAGGTGCTGTCCATTTTTAATTTAGACTTCAAAAAGTCTTAGAAATAAGCAAAAAACGATTTTTTGACCATGTTTACCCATTTTAATAGGCAAAGTCCTAAATTTTCTTAGGAATTTGCCCCTAATTATTGAAATAATCGTAAATCAATGTATGTTTAATCGATTGCCGTAATTATTTTCAGGTGAAAAAATTGTGTTAAAATGGGTAAACATGGTCAAAAACCGTTTTTGCCTATTTCTAAGACTTTCTGAAGTCTAAATTAAAAATGGACAGCACAGCACCTTCCTGTAGTAAAGTTGGGTCGAGGAATCGAATGCCGTCGTTAATTTCCGGAGTCGATCATGAAAAGTCGATTTTTTGACCCCCCCCCCTTACCTCCAGCTCCACAGGAGTGATGTTTCAGAATTTTTTCTCTCGATGCCGTGATCAGTGATCAATATCTTATCGATTTTATCGGACATAAAAAAAATCCCTGACCTTTGACTCTCGGACCAATGGGTGATTCTTACAGAGACTGTGTCTTAAACTCAATTTTTGGCTAAATTTTTAAAGGGAGGGGGTAAAATTTGCAGCAACAATTCGAAAAAATTTTTTTGCTAAATTTGTGCAAAAATGACTTTTCTAGGGGTAATTTTATGCGAAAAATCGATTGCGCGCATCCTCGAAGCATAAAAATGCTTCCTTGACCCTGATTCAGGGAAATAAGAGTGTGTATTGAAGTGAAAATATGAAAATTTTAGATTTTTCTTCTAAAATTACCGTTCTAGGGGTGATTTTATTTTTAGAATCAAAGAAGCATTTTCAAGCTTTGGAAATACGCGCAATCGATTTTTCGCATAAAATTACCCCTAGATTTTAGAAAAAAAATCTAAAATTTTCATATTTTCGCTTCAATGCACACTCTTATTTTTCTGAATCAGGGTCAAGGAAGCATTTTCAAGCTTCGAGGATGCGCGCAATCGATTTATTGCATAAAATTACCCTTAGAAAAGTCATTTTTGCAAAAATTCAAAAAATTTTTTTCGGAAGTGCTGCTGCAAAGTACCCCCTTTAAATATGTGAGTAAATTATTGAACACCCTGTATATATTATAAAATATATGCTTGTAATAAATATCACTTGTAGTGATTTCTTTTGTACAAATATTACCGAGAAATCTATTGTTCTTATTTCGACTACCACTAACATCTTGTTTACATTCGATTGAATTTCCCACTTATAAATAACAGATTTATACCAGGTATATACTATTATATGTATTACGACATCCGTATGTTATCTATATGTTGTGGCTTAAATTTTTTATTTTATACCTTGTAAATTTAAATCAAATTGAAAAATATTTATCATATGCGCAAGGTATAAGAAATTATATTTTCGAAAACATAGCTTTTTATTAGGGGTTATCCAGATATTACGTAATCAAGTGGGGGTAGCCAAATGATTATGGGGGGGGGGTCAGATCAATGGTTACGTAATCACAATGTATAAAATTTTGTATTTCAATTTTTCGAATTTTTTCAATTTTTTTCGATTTTTTCGAAAAACCGTTAGCAATTTTTTCAATTTAAAACCAAATAAAATTGTCATATATATCATATTTTTGTTATAAAAATTGTTTATAAGGCTTTGATTTTTATTTAAAATTTTTTACCATTGATTACGTAATCATGGGGGGAAGGGTCAAAAAACCGAAAATTTTGATTACGTAATATCTGGATGACCCCTTATTTTAGAACTATATTTATTTATCAATACGGAAGTATTTCAACAGTATAAGTGTAAGACTTTGACATTCTCAAATATTGGCTATTTTTTAAATATCCAAAAAGCTGGGATATTTTTTTGAAGTTCACATAAAAATCAATTTCCAATAGAGATCGCGAAGCTACTGAACTTGGAGGGGGCCACTTATCGTGACCCCCAAGGCCGAAGTAAAAAGTGCCGAAATGTTTACAGAAACACACTCCCTAGGAATAAAAATTGACGCGGAACACGCTGGCCATCATTTTCAAACAAAAATCTTCGAAAAACATGATAAAAACTTCGATAAATGTCAAAAAAAAGTTGTTTGATTAAAAAATTGCGAAAATTCATAGATTTTCAAAGATTTTGGCTTGAAAATAATGGCACCAGCGTGTTTCGCGTCAATTTTTTCCCCTAGGGAGTGTGTTTCGGTAAAAATTTGACGTTTTTTACTTCTGCCTTGGGGGTTACTTTAAGTGGCCCCTTCCAAGTTCAGTAGCTCCGAGACCCTTTTCATAACTTTTTAAAATATTTTATAAAAAAGAAACGTTGGTTTTGTGAGTATGTTTTTGAAATATCCTGATTCCAAAACCGTTGAATTTTATGATAATTTCAAAAAAATGACTTGTATCGTTCAATACATTTTGTTAGTATGCAACGATGGATCTCAACCAGCTGGTGCTTGTGTCTCGAATAAATGCGGCTTCGGATTTTATTGCAACTATGGAATTTGCTGTAAAAATCTATACTCACAAACCCCTAAATGTTTGAATGGCAATGAAGCGTCTAGCGCTTGCTATAAAAATGTTTGTGGATACGGAAATTTTTGTACCACTGGAAACTTGTGTTGTCCTATAACGACCACATGTATTTTTACGTCATCAAAAAATCGAAACGTATAAAAAAATTTAGTTTGTCCACAAAATTTGTATTATATCACAGATTGCTTGAATGGCAACTGTCCCAGTGGATATTTTTGCTATAGCAGTGGTGGACCCGACTCTTATTGTTGTGGAACCACCGAACCTATAACATGCTCAGCACAGAACTCTATTGGCATGTGTACGAATAACGTGTGCTCTCAAGGATTTAGTTGTGATGTTTTGAATAACCGATGTTGTCCGAACTTAGGAGTAACTATTGGACCTTGTTATAATGGTGGTTGTCCGTCCGGTAAAAAATTATCTCGTTTTTCGTTTGGTTTTCTGGCGGTGTGACACTTGCAGATGGATTTTTGCGGATGGGTGGGGGTAATATAATTACTGTAAATAGATAACTTTTTAATTTTCAATTAAGATGAATAAATACGTAAAAATCCCGTCCACAAAAGTACCATCCGCAAAAGTCCGTCTGCAAATGTCCCGTCCGCAAAAGTCCGTCCGCAAGTGTCATACCGCCGATTTTCTCACTTTTTAGGCTATTATTGTTTGCCGTCTGAACAAAATTGTTATAGTCTTTTAGTCGATATTGTACTGCCATTAAACCAAGTTTTGAGTTTAAACACAAGTTAGAAAATAAAGCTTTAAAAGTGTTCTTATTATCTCAAATATAGCTACTACAACGACATCAACATGTCCAACGACCACAACAGCATCAACAATAACGACGACGGAGGCAATGGAATTTGTTTGTGATTCAGAATGGACTTATTTTCAACCCACAAATTCCTGCTATAAAGTATTTTTTTACAAGGCCTGACTTTTTACTAAAAATATCTGGAAAATAAGATTCCCTCGGTAGTTTCTAACAAAGAATTTATACCGTCGATCTAGACTTTTCAGCCCTCATACCGTTTCATATGTTTTCAATCCGAGGACTCGATCGTGCCATCTTCTTGACCCTGATTCAGGAATGGATCTGTATATTGAAACGAAAATCTAAATTTTTAGGATAATTGTCGGATTTTTATGTTAAATATCGTTTCTAAGATTTTGCTATACGAGGAATCGAGTGCGCGCATTTATAAGCTATAAAAACACTTTTTCGATCCTGATTCAGAGAGACTATGAGTTGCTGAACCAAAAAATTCAATAAATTGAGGTTTAGGAAGCTTTTCAAAACTCGAAAATGCGTGCAATTGATTCCTCGCATAAAATACCATCTTATATTCGTGTTTTTCACTTGTAGAATAACCTGTACACGTTAAAATTGGAATTTTTTAATAGCTAAAAATGATTTTTCCCTGTCAAACCCCTCGGGGCATTTTTTTCAGGGCTTAAGGCAAAAAAACGATTTTTCGGTGAAAATCGGTGAAAGTTTTCAGATACCTATCCATTCCCTGA
Source organism: Acrobeloides nanus (assembly GCA_900406225.1). NCBI lineage: Eukaryota > Metazoa > Nematoda > Chromadorea > Rhabditida > Cephalobidae > Acrobeloides > Acrobeloides nanus. Next base: position 15,945 of record OZJO01024289.1, on the reverse strand, counting down.
ACCTGATAGGACAAGGCATTTTCAGTCCTGGATGCACGATTTCTTGTCTCAAATAACCTCCTATCGGCCATTTTCCACCGTTTTCGGCTTTTCAGAGATCGGTGCATAGATTCAAATTTAAGCATATATCGTATTTTTAGATGGGACACAACAAAAATTTCAATGATGCCAATACCGATTGTATGTCACAAGGTGCTAACTTGGCTTCTATTCATAGTGCTGCCGAAAGTGCATTTCTTGTCGGTTAGTTTATCTAAAAAAAATTCGTCATGAAATCTACCCTCTTATAGATTTTTCAAAATCCGGACTCACCGCCGATGCTACCGAAGTTTATATCGGATTAACTAATCCAGGACCTCCTTGTACTACTTACAGCTGGACCGATGGAACTCCATTCGACTATCAAAATTTCGCTGTTATTAATACATGCGCCAACGGGGAATGTACGAGAATGTTTCCCGATCAAACCGTCACGATGCCAACACCAGCGATTGGATCTTGGATCGGCTTGACATGTTCCGTACCTCTTCGAGGTTATATTTGTAAAAAATCAGCTCAAAGTATATAAATTGTGACTATTTTTTGCATGTAAAATAAATATTTTTTATTCAAGTACAAAATTAATAAATTTTCTTCTAGAAATAACCATTGCGTGACAAGGTTTCCCAGTTATGACAAGGTTTCCCAAATATGTCAAGGTTTCTCGAGCTTTAAGCCTTAGGCTTAGGCCTAAGGCTTAAAGCCTAAGGTCAAAGGCTTAAGGCCTAAGGCTTAAGTCCTAAGGCTTAAGCCTATGGCTTAAGCCTAAGGCTTAAGTCCTAAGGCTTAAGGCTTAAGCCTAAGCCTAAATAAAGTAAAAATGTTACAAAGAAGTATAAAATGTTACATGAAAAAGGATTAACCTTGACACCAGCTAGATTTTTGCTCAAAAAGACACTTTTAGTCATTGGCGATGGAAACAGAAAATTTTCATCATGACTATGCTACCGATGGCCAAATGTATTCTATTCAAATTGTTACTTTTAACACTGTTAGGAAAGCTTGACATACGGGAAACCTTGACATTGTTGGGAAACCTTTACACTAGGAAACCTTGACCGGGAAACTTTGACACTAGTTAGGAAACCTTGCCTGTAAACGGAAAAAACACGTTCTAAACAATAAATCTAGCAACTTTTCAGTGCACGTGCTTATTTAGACAAATAGTAGGATATTTTTTCATGTTTTGTTTCATCACCCATCATGCTCATCATCATAATATGCTTCTTTAAACGAATCGGTTGAGGGCAAAGCATATTTGCTCGATAAAGTCTAAAAAAATTCACATTATTCGTATAAATTCGAATTACATTAGCAAGTTCATATATTATCGCTCAGCCCACTTTCAATACTTGACGCGGATTCTTGAAACGAATATCATCTTTCAAATATTCAACACGATTTTTGAACTCCTTCAACGTTGTTTTATAAACTTTAATCGCATAATGTTTCTCCGCATTAGTTTGGAGACGATTGGAAAGTGTTTGACCGACTACGTCACCGGTTGGACAATTGATTGAAAGCTGAAAAAAGAGGATTTTAGAAGAAATCAAAAAACCCCCTTGGGACCCCAAAAAATTGAAAAAAATCGAAAAAATTGAAAACGTTGAAAAAAATTGAACCGAAAAATGCAAAAAAAATTTTGGGACGATCCCTTGAGCGCCGAAGGCGCTTGGTCTCCCGGTTCTAGTTTTGTTAAAATATTTGCTCGTTGAAAATAGATAAGGAGTACTTTTTAATATAATTTTTTAATCTAATATTTTTATGAGGTAGTTTATGAGGTAGTAATAAAATTAATTCATTTAATGTAGATCCGTTTATAGAATATTTTTTCATTTTATGGATGCATTTCCCAGATAAACACGTTTTTGTATTTGTTATCTGTATTTTAGCAACAAAAAATATGTAAGACTATTTTTAANAATTCATTTAATGTAGATCCGTTTATAGAATATTTTTTCCTTGCATTTCCCAGATAAACACGTTTTTGTATTTGTTATCTGTATTTTAGCAACAAAAAATATGTAAGACTATTTTTAACAAAGCCTATCGAGTATATAGACGTTCTTCAAATTTTTTCTCAAGTTAAGTTCTTTTTTTTAGATTAAGATTTTTGCCTCGTTAAATCAGATGAACGAAAGTTAGTTAGAGAACTAGTTAAACTGAAGTGGAGTTGTTATCTTTCTCCTTTTTGAGATCCGAATTTGTTGAGACTTTTCGTCGATGAATGACCGCAGCTCTTCAGAGTTGTTACTCTTCATTTCATTCTTGTATTTTAATGTTTTAATGATGCTATTGTCTTATGCTGTTAATGATTAACTTGATTTTTTAGCATATTCGATATTTTAATTTAATGGATAATAATAGTGACGACAATTCTTTACTTATTACTCAACGTCCAGGACCATTCCCAATTCCTGGCGATATTATACTATTATGTGACTTAAAAGACTCTTCGACATGGGATGATAATCATTTCATATTTTAAATAATCGTAATTTTCATTCTTTTTGTTGTATTTACGTAAAGAAAGAATAAGGCTGGTTTTGGTGTCATTTGATAGTTCTGATTCTAAACTATCAAATGACACCAAAACCAGNACATGGGATGATAATCATTTCATATTTTAAATAATCGTAATTTTCATTCTTTTTGTTGTATTTACGTAAAGAAAGAATAAGGCTGGTTTTGGTGTCATTTGATAGTTCTGATTCTAAACTATCAAATGACACCAAAACCAGCTTGTATGGCTTTATAGTTAAAAGGATAGGCTAAAAATACAAAAGGGACATTTACAATAGGGTCTCCATACTTTTGCTCGCTACTATACCTCGTTTCGACTCAGTTCGTTGAGCTGAGTCGAATGGCGTCACTCGTTTTTAAAATTTCAGACTCTCTCTCAAATTTTCGCAACAAAACTGACGTGTGCAGCGCAGGTTCAATCTCGCTAGGATCGAATTTTTTTACGAGAATGTTTCCCGATCAAACCGTCACGATGCCAACACCACCGATTGGATCTTGGGTAGGCTTGACATGTTCCGTATCTCTTCGAGGTTATATTTGTAAAAAATCAGCTCAAAGTATATAAATTGTGACTATTTTTTGCATGTAAAATAAATATTTTTTATTCAAGTACAAAATCACTAAATTTTCTTCTAGAAATAACCATTGCGTGACAAGGTTTCCCAAAGGTCAAGGTTTCCCAGACAAAATCATTGTGACAAAATCAGGGTATGCCTAGGGACGTACGTCTAAAGGCTCATACCCGTACATCCTTGTAACATAAAAAGTTGTGCACAACTTTTTTTCATGTTTTTTCTGTTTAAGGTCATACAAAATAGTTTATATAATAGTAATTTTAAATTTATAAATTTTCGAGTCTGAAAGCTTATTTTCAAGCTTCTTCAACCAGCCTTTTTATACATACCCCAAAATTGGTATTTTTCACATTGTTGCATAAAAATTGCGATTTTAGCTTTAAAAATATATACATTATCTAGTTCTTTTGATCAGATATAGTTTTCTAACTAATTTCTGATTATTTTTAGCCGTTTCCATAGAAAGGAGTCGAATTTATTAACCATTTTAACGAATTTTTATGGAATTATCGAGTTGTCGTGTTTTTGAACCGTTTTTGATGCTATTTTTTCAGTATAGTCCATTTTTTACCCTAAAAAACAGTTTACAATCGAAATTATGGTGAAAAACGTGTGTTTTTAACGAGTTTGAAAAACACGCGTACGTCCCTAGGTATGCTTCAAAATTGGAGTATAATACCCCAATTTTGAGGCATTCCCTGATTTTGTGACCTGGCCTCCGACAAAGATCGACAATTGTATCCTATCACGAGGGGTTTCAGCCTAAATGATGTTCAAAAAAAGTAAGTCCAGCTCACTAGGAAAATTTTGGTATATTGGATTTGGCTGTATGGTAACAATTTAACGAGTTATGGCCATTTTATTCCTGGACAATAGTCATTTTTTAAATGTTTTTAGCGTTTCAATCGCACAAAAGCTATGTCAACTTAATTTTTTTGCTCAAAAGTGAGTTGTTTTACTGTTTTGGGCTATGGCGAACAATTTCTGATCATTTTGGAACAATTTGCAGAAACTTTATTTTTGGTCCAGATNCTTAATTTTTTTGCTCAAAAGTGAGTTGTTTACTGTTTTGGGCTATGGCGAACAATTTCTGATCATTTTGGAACAATTTGCAGAAACTTTATTTTTGGTCCAGATCGTGGTCCAGAGATTCAGAGCAAAAATGCTATCTTTTAACGGCATTTTCAGATGCGCTCAAAAATTATCAGAAATTGTTCGCCATAGCCAAAGACGGTAAATCAACTCAATTTTGGACAAAAATAGGTGAATAAACATAGGTTTTGGGGTAGCCTGAAAAGCTAAAAACATCAAAAATGGGCAAACGAACTAGTTTTGCCATAAACAGGATCAAGAGCGCGTTTTTAGGCTTCGTAAATGTGAGCAATCGATTTCTGGGGACGAGAAGTGAATCTTTTACTCAAACATAAGGGGCAATGGGTTGGGCCAGGTGAAAAGCCATCACCTCATCCAAAGCCTGATTTGCACCCCAAAAAGATGCAGCTTAATGTATGGTAGGATCTACAAGGACCGATATACTGGGAGTTGTTGGATTCGAAAGTGCGCATCAATGTGCCCTTTTATGCACAACAACTCGATCGCATAGCTGAGGTAGTTAGTCAAAAGAGGCCTGTCAAAACCAAGATCATCCCCAAGGCCAAAATTCAGTAGCTTGGTTGGGAAGTTTTACCCCATCTTTCTTATTCATCGGACCTTGCGCCATCAGACTATCACTTTTTCTGCGACCTACAAGTTACCCTTGAAGGTGTGCACTTCAATGATGAAGGAGATGTCAAAACATGGTTTACGAACTATTATACTCCAATCCCAGAATTTTCTATATAGAGGCATCCGCAGTTTGCCTACACGTTGGGCGAAGGTAATCTAAGACGAATGAGCATATGTTGACTGAATGTTGTTTGTAAATAGAAAATAAAAGTTAATTTAGAAAACCGATCAAGCATCAACCTAATATTATTTTCTCGAAGCTAGATTCAATTCAATTAAGTTATTCCTTGTATATATCTAATTATTCGTTTGCAAATTTTCCGTTTGACACTTAACACCAAATAACACTAATGCGTAGGCTTTTGACTAAAAAGGTTAGAACAATTATGAATTCTCTTTACGCTAAAACGGCGCAAATATTTCCTCACAAGTTTTCAATTTAGAGGTCGCACCATGAGCATTAATTTTTAAGGCTCTTAAAAACAGTGCTTTATGTTGAATTTGTTTCGTAAAATGCATGTTTAAGCCTCTAGAAAAAAGTTAATATCAAATCGGGGTACCAGACATACAATACCCTTCCCCCAATTTGAAGGAGTTCGTGCGCTGGCAAAGATTGTCTCGCACGCAGCGATTGTCTCGCAAATTTCTTAACAAAAATGCAATAAAACCGCACGCGAAGGACCAAAAATGGTTGTGAAAAGCCAAAATTTTGGCCAAAAGTGACCAAATTTTCAGTTCGCACGCAAATTTTTTATAATTTGGGAGTTAGTTTGTACACATGTGTCGGGGAACGATAATTGACATGCAACCTTTTTTTATAATAGTATATAGTTTGTGTGCAGTAAACAAAAAATTTGGGGTGCCCCTAGAAAAACTAAAAAATCGAATTTTTCAATACTACTGCTTTTTTCAAAGGAACACCGTATTTAGAAAATTTTAGCGTTTCCGGCGCTGAGGCATTTTTCGACATGGGGAACATGATGCCGGCGTTATTTTCCATTTTTAACCAAAGGGTACCCTCCTACATATAGAGGTAACCGCCCCCCCCCTACGTGGGTCAAAAATGTGTATCCCATATTCCCACGAAAAAAGCAAAAAAAAAATAAAACACATTCTTTTATCTTTTTAGTGAACTCGAATTATCAATTTCGATTAGAAGAATTGTTTGAAAGTTTTGAAAAATGGATTTTGATAATTCTTCAATCTATGACATACTTTCAACTATTCTTTCCTATTTGACAATTATTCATTCGTTTGAGCTTATTTTGCTATTATTATCGATGCTAATAATATTTAAAATAATTTTTTTTGCGGCTTCAACCGGCTTGCTTCATATCCACTTAATACGTCTAGTACAAATATGTGGAACGCTTTACATGATTTCTGTGCATTTTCGAATGGCAATGATAATCGGAAAATTTTTGGGAATCGAGAATTTAGGTAAGGATCAAAATCACAAAAAGATACGGTGCAGAAAATTTGTGGTGGGGTGGTGTCATCTTAAGCGGAAATATCGGGTATGCACTGCACAGTATCGTAATTATGGGGGGTGACCTGTGGAGAATCCCCCTCTCCCCAAATTTGGTACAAAATTACGACGCTGACATTGTCCCTCTCGGTCTCGAGAGACTTTTTGCACACTCTGTGCATCAATTTAGACGTAGATAAACTCTATGTGCTTTATGGAACTCCCATTCTGACAACAATCGGTATTTTTGGCTATTTTCAACTACTTCGTGGATATTTTTGTGCAGCAGCTGGCGTTATGTTCTTTTTTATTCTGTGCGAACGTACCCTAGCAACAATTATGTATAAAACTTATGAAAAGTGGCGGAATATCTTTGTTATAATTATACCGCTTATAGTTACACTTTCTTCTATGTTTTTATTTTGCTATTTATTACTTATAGGTATGTAACAGTTATAGACTGTATGGTGTTGTTCGAGAGTGGTTACACAAGATTGTTTACTAGTTGCATATATCAGATGTGACTAGCTCGTAGACTAGCGAGAGGCAAGACTGAAAATGCCTGTGGCTATTCGCCAAGATTAAGTGTTTGTCAAATTCTTGGGGTTGTTTACCAAGCAGGCCATCACATCGAAGGTGATGGCCTGCTCTTCTTTTGCTGCTTCGTTTTTTTTAAATCGTGTTTATGCGCGTTTAATCTTATTAACTTGAATCGTCGAGGGACCGGCCCTTACACCTGTGTAACGAAGTCTAACCAACTTCACACTGCTTTCAAAGCTAGCAAGCTATCAACCGATTCTAAAAGATCCACCCAAACATCTTATTTTCTACAAGATGTAGAACAATATTACAAAAAAATATTTATTGCAATTTTTTACAAAACTAAAAATATAAAAATAAAGTTTCATATAAATAAAATTTATAATAAAATTATGACGTCAATTGACGGTCAAATTATTTTTTTGGCCGAATCAGCAAAAGGTCATTTCAATAAGTTTTTGCTCTTTGATAAGTTCGATAGAAGTTCTAAAAAAATAATAAAAAATTCCTTTGTGTCTGCCTTTTCTGTCGAACTTATCAAAGAGCAAAAACTTGGTGAAATGACCTTTTATTGATTCGACAAAAAAAGAATTGGACCATCAATTGACGTCATTTGACCGGTCAAAAATGCAACCCTATAATTAACTCACAAAATTCCCTAACATTCAAAATATTAATAAGCTAAAAATTTACCCTAAATAAATAACTTTTAACTTAAATAAATCCCTGACAAATATTAAAACTCAATAAAAATCCTAACAAAAAAGTCGATTTCGCAAGTAAAAGATGACAGGGTGGTTTGAATTGGTTGTGCCGCTAGCAAGTGGGAAAGCAAATCACGGCCAATGTTTTAACTACAACAGAGTTTTCCTTTTGCAAGGAAAACCATCAACTTGCCAACGCCACATTTTCTAAAAACAAAGTATAAACAATTCAAAATTACTTCAAAGAAGTAACAGTGTTCGCTAGACTACCTCTTGTGTGTCTATGTGGTACAACACATTATAAGTGTTTCCAGGGGCTACAGGTATGGTGAAAAAACAGAGGTCAAGGGTCGGCTGGACCATCTCGAGCCAACCTAGAGCTACATGGCCCGGACTTGAATTTTCTCAACCTCTTTATTCTTGAAAAAAATATTATTTACAACAAATTTTATATCAAAGTTTATATTAAAGCTTTTAGGAATGCCATTAATATATTTAACAGCGCCAACCTTTTGCCTTGGTGCTATTGCATTCGTGGTATGACATTATTTGAAAACTTACACACATTTATTCATTGTTTTAGTTACTATTTGGCTCCTATTCTTATAATTTGCGAAAATATAAGCAGTCTCAACAACTCCAGTCATATAACTTAAGTCACAAGTTTCAATTAAGCGAAAATATTCGTTCAATAGGATTAATTTGGCAATCGATTTTTTTCTTGAGTGGATATATTGGATTTGCACTTTTTGTAAGTGTTAGCGGCAAATCGGGAATCTGAAAATCTCGCGAGTTTAGAGTTGCCTAGGCAAAGTCAAGATTGTCGATGTTGACCTCGATAGTGGCACCATGACATGCCAAAAAAAAATCTGGGCCGGGCCATAAAAAAATAGGCCTCACTATTAAACCCTCTAAAAATTGGGTCTAACCATAGCTCGAAAGGACCGAGGCCCCTTTGGCCCCAGCCTCTCGGGGGTCCAAGGGGTCGAGGGGCCCAGGCCCCGATCACGGCGGGAGAAATTGTAAAATTTTTCAGTAGAAAGTGTCCAAAATTGCTACCCCAGTAAGGCGCTAGGACAATTTGTCGCAAAGCGCCAATGTGCGATAGTTCGAGTCCCGCTTGTGTCTATTTGTTTTTAACTTTTTTGCTTTTTAAAATTTAAAAAAATTAAATATGGCATTTTTTATAACTCGTCAAGACAAATAAAATGTCATAAAAATTATCCAATTTGAACATTGTTTTGGGTTATTTGATTCCGTTAAAAACAAATGGACATAAGCGGGACCTAAGCCCATTGGCGCTTTGCGACAAATTGTCCTAGCACCTTAGCGGGGACACCAATTTTGAACACGTTCTACTAAAAACTTTTACAATTTCCCCCGTTGTGCCATAGAGGCCGGGCTTCCAATGCTTCATGGGGCCGAAGGGGCCCCATCATCTCCAAACATTTGGAAGGAACCTTGAGGGATGTAGGCCCCCAAAGTTCCCTCTGCCCCTAAAGCCTTGGCCACTTCTGCCCCAGAAAGCCTGGGCACTATAGGCCTGCTCCCATGGGTAACAGGGCCTACTCGCCTCCTAGGGGCTTAAAATCCAGGCTCCCCTCTCCTATTGGGGCCGAGCCCGGGCCCTGAACCTTCAAGGGGGCAGGATTGGGCCCTAAAATTGTTAAAATGTAAATTTATAGTTGTTTTCAATATCAAATTATATTGGGAATGATACATTACAGTATTGCTGTTTTATCGTGTTTAATTGTGTTATTGATTCGGTTGTCTTAATATTTACTATGGCTCTTTTAATAAAAGCAAAATGGAGAAATGTATTGTTTAAGTCAGTTTTAGTAATTGAAAAGTACTTGAAAAACAAAAATTATGTACTCATCCGTGACTAAGGATTATCCAAATGAGGCTGTGAGATCCAGGATACCAAATATAACCTTTCGCACCATCCTTTCTTTATTTTACTATATATCAAGTTTTAGCCATCTTCGAAAACTTATAAGTACTTTGAAGCGAAATTCACAAGTTGAAGATAAGAGTTTGGCATTACAAAAAATCAAGAATCTCCAAGGGCAACGTTTGGTTTTATCAGCAAGCGAAGAACAAGATTTATATTTTCAGCAATTAGAGGCTGCTTGGAACTAAATATATTTAATACAAAAATATACGAAGTGTATCCATAAAAATGTGTTGTGGTTAGATAATATACTTCTTTTTGTAATGGCCAAATCTCTTCTTACAAGGAACCATCCCGAATTATCAGGTCACAATCGATATCGAAACCGGTCTAAAAATGATCCCATATCCGACTTTCAATTAAAAATAGCGAAAATTTCTCCCTATGAGGACTTCTTGAAAATGCTATAACAATTATTAGGTTGTTCAATAAGTCTTATCCTACATTTCATCACCTGGAAGTCTCTAGAAATCCGTTTTTGATAAAAATTTCTTGTCAGTATTATGCCAAAACGCATGCTGAATACGATCCAACTAGTCTTCTAGATGTCATACCACGAATGCAATAGTACCAAGGCAAAAAGTTGGCGCTGTTAAATATATTAATGGCATTCCTAAAAGCTTTAATATACGCAGTTGGACCTTTTTTTAGAAGGGGGTCCCCGACACCGGGGACCGATGACCTACCCCCCCCCCCTTCCACCTCATGATGAATTTTTGATTTTGATCACTGGAAGGTACACCAACGAGAGGTATGCCCCAAAAAGGCCTTTTTTATAAGCCATTTTTGGCTTATAAAAAATATAAATAGATTATGGAGCGTTAAAAAATTTGCTGCGAATTTATTATTCAATCAGAGTAAAATAATCATCTGCTTATCAAAACTACAGAACTTCGTCGTCTATGACTAATAATGAAACAAAACACACATTTCTTTAACAGATCTCCAGTGGAGGCTAGTTTTTTGTATGTCCATGTTGTACCAAAAAAATGATCATTTTTCACTATGTCATCTTGGAAACATCGGTGCTATAACATCAGGTTCGTATAAAAAAGAAAGGGAAGTTTATCGGATCTAGATCTATCAACTTTACAATAATTTTTAAAATCTGATTATTTAATTTCTATATGTAAAATAAACACCAATTTCCATTTAAAAAATTAAAGCTTCAGAGATCTCCTTAAAAGAAAATTTTTTCAAATTCGTAATCTGCATTAATTCTGTCATGATTCGGGCACAAGTACAAACAAACCATGGAGCGCTAAAAAACTTGCTGCGAATTTATTATTCAATCAGCATAAAATCATCTGCTTGCCAAAACTACACCGCAAAAATATAGAATTAGCATTACCCAAAAAATCTATATATTCTATTTCAGAAGCATTAATCGTTTTGTTTCACCACATTCTTTAGAGGCTGTGCAAAAAATTTTTTACAATCCGGGCAATTGCCCTCTCCCCCGTCCTCTCGAAATCGAAAAAATGAAAAAAAATTTCCAATGGTCATCTTATGTTTTTATTACAAATTTTTGTTAAAATTTTTTTAAGCATAATGGTCCTCCATTATGATTAACCCCCTCCTCATTAGAGGGGATGAACAGTAACGTACCGCAACTCGAATTTCAGAGGGACTGACCCCTCCTCAGAAATTTGCCTTGGTTCTCCTTTATGGTTTATTCGAAAATTTTGGGAAAAACATAAGGAGACAAGTCAATTTTTTCGAAATTCAAAAATCACCTTGGTCCACCCTTATGTTTTTCGCTCCGTCAGGTTCGAAATTTTTTTTGAAAAAATTCATTTTTAGCTGAAAATGCTCAAAAAATTTCGATTTACAACGAAAATTTTCCATTTTTTTCTAAATTGGTCATGCTGCAGAAAATAACTATCTATAGTAGTTACTGTTTGTTGTGTCTGTGTAGTGTATGACTAGCACCTGTGCTAATTATATTTGAGTAAGCATGTATGTACCTGTGGGCTGTGCACATCCTTTATATCCAACTATTCAAATGGCATGCTCGGTGCCACCTATGTTAGGTTTTATTTGAATTTGCAATTTTACAGTTTATGCACAAAACTTGCCGAAAATGAGCTACTTGTATAGGTAAATGAAGAAACCCTAATGAAAGTTGTGGCTCTCTTTTATTACTAAAACTTTATCTTGCCCATAATTTTTGGACATTTTAAGGAACGCCCGTATTTGGGAATTTTGGAATAAGCCCCTTCTTGATCATGCATGATATCACCTTTTGAAATGCCTTCCATCATTTTAGCCTACTAGTCAGAGAGAAAGTTGATGGTTCTCTTCGTTTATTAAATACAATATGGTATAGGTACATATGGGCATTCGGAGCACGGCGGCTTCATTGGATAACAAGTTGTGGCTCCGCTCCTTCTCACTCCTCGAGATTGAGCTATCCCAAACCTTTATAGCAACCGTATTGTAACCTCAAGGCAGGTTGCAGTACGCTTGTCTCGAGCTTCTTTTTAGCTATCTCAACCTGCAGGATCTTTTCTCTGCTTGAGGTGATGCGACATACCGCCCCTTTTGACTGTTTTCGTGTTTGTTCCGTGTTTGCGTGAGCTTGTAAACTTTTGTCTATGCTTAACAGAACTGTTTATCATTTCCGAGGACTGACTTTGATCATCGTGCGTTATCGGATTCAAAAGTGGAACGGAATGTGTTTTTGAATGAACCTCAAAAACGAGGCAAACAAAATCACTCCTCGAAGTTGAATCACCCGATCGTTCGAGGAAATAATAAACAGACGCTACAAAACACAAAAATAGCTCAACTATACAAAATAGGAAATATAGGAAGTTGCATGAACTACCTTATTATTATATACTCATGTCATGCATGATCAAGTAGATCCAACTTTACTTAGCTTTTTTGTCAGATTTTTATAACAACTACATATTTACACAGCTTAAGAAAAAAAGAATTGGTCTCATCTCTAATATACAGGGTGGACCAAATTTTATTTACGCTAAAAAATGATTATAACTTTTTTCAAATAAATCCGCTTTCGATAATTCTTTTTTATTTTCATCCAGAGACAATAGCAAAGCGATTCATGTAAAAAATCGAAAAAATTTTCGATTTTTTACATGAATTCCTTTATTTAAAATTTTCAAAAATTAATGTTACAATGCAGCAACCTAAAAATGTACGTGTTTTCTTTTAAATTCATTTGAAATTCGCATACTTTTTTTCAAGGGTTACTAAATCGAATTTCCAGGGATTACTAAATCGAGAGTCGACTATAATCAGCAATTTATTTTTTTGAACTTTTGGCATACTAAGAAAACAATTTATTTTCCAACCTAAAATCGTTTCATGTGATTCATTGAAGCAGTTAAATGAAAAAAAGCATTTATTTTTAGTGATATCTCTCAGAAAACACGATTAAGTGAACCGTTGGGTAAATGGATGTGAATAATTCATTTATCTCGACTATAAATTTAAATATTGCTCCCTATTTGACTATTATTGATTCGTTTGAGCTTATTTTGCTATTGTCAACGATACTTATAGTATTCATAATAATTTTTGTTATGGCTTCAATTGGTTTTCTTCATATCCACCTTATACGTTTAACACAAATATGTGGAGCGTGTTTTATGATTTCTGTGTCGTTTAGAATAGCGATAATAGTCGGAAAATTTTTGGGAATCGGGAATATAGGTAAAGCTAAAATCACAAAATAAGGAATATTATAGGGTGGTCCAAAAAACTGGATTTTTCGATTTTTTGAACAAATTGTCGCCGAAAAAATTTTTTCTAAAACAATCCTATACGGGTTTTTCTATGCGAGAAACGGATTGTGCGTATTGAGAAATAATGAAATCGCTTCCCTGATTCTAAATCAGCCCAAAAGCCATATTTTTCGATCTTTTGAGGCTTTGGGCTGTGTCAAGGTAAGGGAAAAATTTCGCGATTTTTCATTGCGGTTTCTCGCATAGAAATATAGATTGTTTTGGAAAAAAGATTACAAATCTCTAGATCGGAAATTTTGATTATCAAAATCGATCAAAACTGCATGTTTTTACTCGATTACGATCGAAAACTCATTAGCATTTCGGTGAGGCCCCATAGATCTACAAGTAGATCCCCCAATTTTGATCTTTTTCCAAAAGATCAAATTTTGATACCTTTTGATCGTTTTTGAAAAAATTTCAAAATTTGATCAAAACTGGTGGTATAGAATTGGAAAAGATCAAAATTGGGGGATCTACGGGAGCCTCATCGAAATGCAAGCGAGTTTTCGATTGTAATCGAGTAAAAACATTCAGTTTTGATCGATTTTGATAACCAAAATTTTCGATCTCTAATTACAAAAAATTTTCCAGCTAAAATTTTCTCGAGAAATCGCAAAAATCTGGTTTTTTGGATCACTCTGTAAATTTGGTGGTCGTACCATACCCTATATTTTTATGGAGAAAGGAAAAATGTATGTTCTAGAGCCTAGAAGGATTGCTTCTGTGATCCCATATGGAGCCTGGGATACGAAAGCCATTCTACATATCATGGTTATTCTCTCCAATTTAGATGTAGACGAACTCTTTTTGATTTATGGAACTCCCATTCTAACACAAATCGGTGTTTTTGGCTATTTTCAACTACTTCGTGGAGCTTTTGGTGGGGCAACTGCCATTATGTTTGCATTTATTATGTACGAACGTTCTCTAGCAACAATTATGTACAAAACGTATGAAACGTGGTGGAATATATTTGTTGTAATAATACCGATTATAATTACAATTTCATTAACTTTTTTATTATGCTTTTTATTAATTTCAGGTAGGGATGGAAAACATTGGCAAAGGTCCAGAAAGAACCCACCCGCACTTGGAGGCCTGACCCCCCTGAAAATTTTCTGTCAGAGGTCAAAATTGATTAAAAATGGCATTTTTGGCAAAAATAGCAATTTTGGAGCATTTTTTGTAGTGAAAAAATGTTATTTTTAGTGAAAATTTTGAAAAAATGACCTCCCCCTGCAAATTTTCGGAAAAGTGGACTCCTTCTATCCACCTATGGAGGGGGTCTGAAAATGTCCAAATCATAATAGTCGACTCTTATGTAATTTTTGGCCTTTGACCAAAAACTAACGGAGTTCATTTATGGACCTCCTATTCATATATTGGGATGGAGGGCACCCTCATTTGGTCTCCCTCCCGATGGGATCGAAAAAAACGACCAAAAAAAAGATTGTCAAATTTAAAAAATATTTTTTCCCGATAATAAATATGCTGCTCCAAGCAAACTACTTTTCAACTATTAATCTTCAATTTGTCGGCCTTCTGACCCACATCCCCCCCCCTACAACCTCCCCCCTCACAACCCCAACTCCGACCCACAACCCTCCCTTGACCCCGGCCCACAACCCCCCAGGTGAAAAACCTGGTGTCACCTGGGGCAAAAAAGCTAAAGGAAACCGCCCTCGTCCTGAAATGGCTATTGAATTTTTGCCTTTCATTTTTTCCATTGAACTCTGAACCATAAAAAATTATTATTTTCTAAAATTGTCGACCAAAGATTTAGAATAGAACTTTTAGGAGTGTCAATTTTATATATAGTAATGTCATCTCTTATCATGGGTACTATTGGTCTTGTGGTATGACAAAAAAATGTTTAAAGGGGGGGGGGGAACCATTTATATACCGAAATCGCGTTTTTCGTTAAATGTAATAAATCGATCAAAATTTGACATGCATATAGGTAAAATTTTACGGGGAATCCAATGGCGATGTTATTTTTCAAAAATTCTCTATTCTAGAGGTCGAAAAATTGAATTTTAAGACGCATTTTCTGAGAAGTTTTGAATGGGTCTTAAGGTGGTGAAGCCAGGCCCAAAATTAAAAGTTTTAGATTTTTCTCATTTATGGCGTAAATGAAAGTTATTAATGAGTACATATGTGTGCTACAAGCAAAAATTTCCAAAACTTTTTCTTCGCTGAGATATGGCGTTCCAAAGATGGGTACCTTGGATATATGCATAAAAATGTACCCTAACAGTAAATTCGCTTTAGATCAGTCAGTTTAAAAGATTTTCAAATACGGTCTTTTTTATTTGTTTGGTATGATTTCTGGCTACAACTTTTATATGAACTATGTTGGGATCAGATCTATTCCCATAGAGATATATTAAAATTTTCGATTTTTTACTATATTTTTTATACCTCCCAAAATGGAGTAAATCGAGTTTTTAAAAAAAACTGAGAGGAGGCTGAATGAATTGAACCTGGTTTTTATAAATACAATATCATATCAAAAAAATAAACGTAAATTTAAAAAAATAAAAAAATCTATTTTTGAGAAAATGCTTCATGAAGTTGGGAGGTCAAAAGTTGAAAATTCTTTAGATTAGCGAAATTTACTATAATTTATATATATTCGGAAAATTCATGAAAAATGAAG
>OZJO01024287.1:0-24367 GCA_900406225.1 Acrobeloides nanus | reverse complement strand
TTCAAACGCAATTATCTCGAAAACTACAACGATTCAGAACATGCCGTAAAAACAAAAAATGCTCCATTTTTCATGATCTTTCCGAATATATCATTTTTTCGCATGATTGTAAATTACTGGACTGGCCCTTTAATCTACTAAAAGTTATGCCAATAAATTTTTAGACCAAATTTTGAGTTTTAACTTTAGAAGGTGAATATGGTCATGCTGAAAAAAATGGTACTAAAATAGTGATAACTTTTGATATAGACAAAAGATGGCGATATGTAACCATGGGACATTGGCTGTAAGCCTCTGATAATCATATAAAATTTCGGAGCTAGTCCGGCTGGGGGGACCAAGTGACGTTCAAAAAAAATTTTTTTGAATTTTTGCAAAAATGACTTTTCTAGGGGTATTTTTATGCGAGAAATCGATTGCGCGCATTCCCGAAGCGTGAAAATGCTTCCAATACACCCACCCCCATTCCCTGAATCAGTGTCAAGGGAGCATTTTCACGCTTCGGGAATGCGCGCAATAGATTTCTTGCATAAAATTACCCCTAGAAAAGTCATTTTTGCAAAAATTCAAAAAAAATTTTTTTAAACGTCACTTGGTCCCCCCAGCCGGACTAGCTCCAAAATTTCTTATATAATTTAGTAATTCTTATCACATCGATTTCATGACAGCTGCCCTCCACCAAATTGGGCACGCATTGGGCTTAGGCCATTTGGATGAAGAAAGAAAAAATATCATGAACAGCAAGTACCTAAGACCTGCTGGTCCAACTGATGTCTACATATGGCCTGATTTAAAGCATGCTGATATGAAGGCTATTATTGATCTGTATGGGAAATATGAAGTCAATAACACAGGTAAAAAAAGTCTTAAAAATTTGAAAAATCAAAACATTTAGCCATTGAAGAAAATTGTGATCATTATTGGAGTAATTTTTACTTTGCTAAATATTATAACGAGACTGATAAATACTATGTTGTAAGTTTCTCTTCGTTCCTTTAAAGTGCCTACCCTACCACCCCTTTCGAGATGCATATATGGGAGGGGGTTAAGCCTTCATTACGAAAAGGTTTAGGAAAACGATAAGGTACCTTATCTTTTTGCCCGAAAGGCAAAAAATTGAAAAAATACAATTTTTAGTTCAATTTTTCATAAGATAGCATTTTTAGCCCATTTGAGACAAAAATAGCATTTCTCAGTCATCTCTTTCCCAAGGGGCCTCTAGAGCATCACCTACTAGCCCTTAACCTATCCGTTCCGCATTTAAAAGGACCCCTCTCTATGGTAGCAAGATATAAGCATTTATTATACCCCCCCCCCCTCTCTTACCATTTCCTTCTGCTATCTTCCACAATATAACTATCCTAACAAAATATACGATCATTTTTTAGATGATGAGAGGCGTATATAACCGAACTCAAGCCCAAGAATATTGCAACACTTTTGGTGGCTCACTTGTTTCGATCCATAGTCAAGCAGAAAATGATTTTATCAAGGGTAAGCCCCAGTTACTTTGGGGGGAGGGGAGTATAGCCCCCCCCTTAGGACAACAGGGGGACTTTTTTCGGGAGCTTCACTGGTTCGGGACCTTTGGTTCGGAGATTCACTCGTTCAGGGTGCGATTTTTAAGGCTTAACCCTGCCACTTAGACTTAGGTCAATGCTTATTCTTTAGGCCTTAAGCTTAGTCATCCCAGGNTTCACTCGTTCAGGGTGCGATTTTTAAGGCTTAACCCTGCCACTTAGACTTAGGTCAATGCTTATTCTTTAGGCCTTAAGCTTAGTCATCCCAGGCTTAGGCTTAGCGCCCTAAGAAAAATGGACCCAAACGAGTGATGCTCCCTAACCAATGGCTGTTGTTCCTCCACTTACCATTAGAGTTTTTTGACGATTTTGGCTAAAATTTCAGTTAAAAATGAGGTTTTCCGAAATAGTTCCCCCTCTTTTATTTTTCCAAATAGTCTCCCACTTGCTCTTTCATCAAGATGCTATTTTGGAAAACCACGTCCATCTATGCTTTCGGTAAGCCCACTCGTCCACGAAAAGGTTAATGGAGGAAGAGGAGAGGGGTGTTAACCCCTTTCGGACAAATTTAAAATTTTTTGTTAGCAAACAAGCTCTTTTTAGCTTTCTTGGAAAGCAAAATTGCTGGGCATGCATTAATTGGGCTTATAAAAGTTCAAGATGAGTCAGCTAACCAAACGGAGTGGAAATGGCTAGATGGAACAAAGACTGACTATACCAAGTGGAATCCAACTGAACCTAACAATGTTCATAATATCGAAGATTCTACAGAATTTCTCACATCGATGGGAGGATGGAACGATGTTCCAATTGACATGAGCCGAATTGCTATTTGCCAGACTTCATGCAATGCTGAACGGTTTCATGTGGAATAATTTCTTATAAAAACAATCCATTTTGTATATTTTTTTATAAATTTGATGATAATTTTTTATATTTTAATAGAAAACTACAATTTCGAGTCCTTTAGATTAGTGTAGAGTCCTAAAAAAAGCGCGCAATTGATTCCCCGTCTAGGAAAACCTAAGAATCGATGGTTTTCTCATAAAAATGAAAAAATGTTTGATTTTCGCTTCAATGCACCCACCACCTTCCCTGAATCAGGGTCAAGGAAGCGTTTTCAAGGTTCGGAAATGCGCGCAATCGATTCCCCGCATAAAATTACCCCTATAGGGTCATTTGTTAAAAAATTTTAAAAAAATTTCTAGCCGATTCATGCCGCATCCGACACCCGTTTTAGCCTCCATTTTTTAACAATTTTCGAAGAAAAGTTTCACAGAAAAAGGATTTGCATAAAACGGAAGTCACCATGAGAAAGAACATAAAAATTAGGGTGGGTTTCTCTTTTGCAAAAATTTCGCAGACTTAAAAATTTGCCACACCCATGCCCGCACCCGTTTTAGCCTCTGCCGCACCAAATTTTTTGGGCGAAGCATCTCTAAATTTTAGATATGTTCGAAAAATTATATTTAGCAAATTTCTCTCTCATTTTTTCGTAATCATATGATCCGAGTTCTGGCTCGAGTTACAGCACATTACACCAAACAAAACACAGACAACATACGAACGCATTTTATATAACAAAAAGCAACTGCTTTTTCATGCCTGTATCACTTGACCTGACAGGTCTACACATAATCTGGTGGTGTGGGATAAAAAAATTTATATACGCAAGAAGAGAACACTTGTTAAATACTCATTTTCTTTAAGCTCAATCCTTAGACTTTATTCTGGCGTGAGATCAACTCGGAAAAATATAAAAAATAAGCCTTAAGGGTCATGTAAAGAAATTTCGCTAGACAAAAAGACAGCTGTCAGCTAGTGTTCCATTTTCCCTCAAAGTTCAACGAGAGTACGATAACAAAAAAGATTCTTCATTTATTGTTTTCTTGCCTCTCGAGATCATATATAAACTAAGAAGTTTAGATTTTTTTCATTTTTCCGAAGAAAATCTAACTTCAGATATTTTCGCTTAAATACACCCACCCCTCGCTGATTCAGAGTGAAGCAAATTTTTTTGAGAGCTCGGGAATAGCGCCAATCGATTCATCACATCTGAAAACCTCTAAATCATCGTTTTCAGAAGAAATTCAGATTTTTTCGCTTCAATGCACAGACCCCCTCCCTGTTTCAGGTTGAAGCAAAATTTTTCATAAATCGGGAATAGCGCCTTTCGATTCATTAAGCGTCGTTTTCCGAAGAGTTTCCGAAGAAATTCGGATATTTTCGCTTCAATGCATCGTCCTCTCCCTGATTCAGGGTACAGTGCGTTTCAGTGAGTTCTCGCCAACAGTGTTTTGGTGATTTTTTAGCCATTTTTCATCCATTTTGGATGATGTTTTTTTAAAAATTATTCTCAGATTTTCCGCTATTCGACTAGCATACTTTCATCAAAATTTGCAAACCCAATGTACAGAAAATTTGCATTTTATGATCCGGAAGTGCTACCCCTAGGAAATTTTTTTTATAGCCTTTTAAGCTCGAACTCGGAAAGAGTGCATCGAAAAACGGTAGTTCCCAAAGTTTCATCAAAAATCTTTTTGCCCCTGAAATATAGAATTTTTTGATAAAAATAATATAAGTAGAGGGTACCAGGAAATTTCAAAATCTAAAATTTTTGATGCCATCATGTTCTTCATAGCTGAAAATACCCGTGTACAAAAAATCAGCAAAAATATTGATTCTATAAAAAAGAGCAAAATTTGCATAATAGCCAGTCAGGCCCGTCTCATTATGCAAATTTTGCTCTTTTTATAGAATCAATGTTTTTGTTGATTTTTTGTACTCGGGTATTTTCAGCTATGGAGAACATGATGGCATCAAAAATTTTAGATTTTGAAATTTCCTGGTACCCCAGATACGGGATTTTATATTTTTATGCAAAATTTCTATATTTCAAGGGGAAAAAGATTTTTGATGAAACTTGGGAAACTATCGGTTTTATATGCGCTCTTTCCGAATCCGAGCTTAAAAGGCAGTAAAAAAATTCCCTAGGAGCGTGTTTTGCACTTGCGTTGCATATAATGCAAATTTCCGGTACAAAGAGCTATGCAAATTTTGATGAAAGCATGCTAGATGAATAGAGGAAAATCTGAGGATATTTTTTAAAAAAAGATCATCAAAACGGATGGAAAATGTGTACTATGAAGTCAAGTGCCGAACTTGCTAGGACGCACTGTAGCTGCATCGCCAACTTGTGATTATCTTTATTTTATGCGCCGTTGGCGCATCTCCTGTGGACATAATAATTTTATTTCAAATATTTCTAATTTTAGTTTTAAAAATGTGCTGCTTGAAAGCCGTTTTTATTTTTACTGTCATTGTTTGTTATTATACACAATTCTCCAATGCGGCTGTGAACAGACATTGCATGATTAACGAAGAATTTCATGGTTGTGCATCTTCTGAGCAAAAATGTGAAGATGTAGGCACTGAGAGAGAGTATGAGATACTTCTGTATCGCTCGTGCGTACCTAAATGCCAATGTAAGGTTGGATATTACCGAAAAGGTGGCGATAATGGTATTTGTGTTCCTCGAGATCTATGTTCGAATTTACAGAGTTTTCAAAATAGTTATCAACGGACCGGTATGATTTTTTAATTAAAAAGTACTGCTTTTCGATTTTTTCATTTTTTGGCCCAAATTTTTTCTCAAAAAAAAAGAAATTTCAGTCAAAAAAATCAGAGAAAAAATTTGAATTTTATGAGTGAATTAGTGGGCCTCTTGTTTTTTTAAATAATAGTATTTTTTAGAGAGAACTTGCACAACAACAAATGGACAAACAGTATGTAGAACAACTATTACACACAACAGATAAGCCTGATGAAGATAATTAGCCATTGAAAAATTCAGCCAAAAATTTCAATTTTTAGACACATTTTTAATACACAATTGTTGTCCAACAAATCGTACGTTTGGTGTTTTTTCATGATTTTTGACCGAAAATTTTTTTCTAAAAAGTATTCTTCTAAGGTTAAGTGAGGAATCGATTGCGCGCATTCCCGATGAGTGAAAACAAATGTTTGAGCTTGAAAAATAGCAATTTTCGCTTTAAAAATCAATTTTTTCCTGAATCAGGGTCAGGGAGGAGTTTCAACGATTCGGGAATGCGCGCAATCTAGGAATGTTCAAGTGACTACATGGCCTCTGACCTCGAATAATCAATAAATTTATTTTTATTTTATCAAATAAAAGCATTGCTATCTTTACTAACAAGTCAGTAACGGCTATTGTGACAATACGTTAAAAAAAATTTCACAATAGGATGAAACCCCCGGCTGCTTCGGGGGATACCTATCTTTTTGATCTACAGCCTTAGGTCAAAATAGGATGAAACACCCGGCTGCGCCAGGGGATGTATCCATAATTAATTGCTTAAAAAACCCAAGAATTTGAGAAGCGTCGATACTTGAGGCACAAAATCGATAAAATGTCAATAACTGCAATTCAGACAAGTACAATACTGGCATAGCAATGTTTCAAAAGATTTTAAAATTGAGAATTGGNAGGATGAAACACCCGGCTGCGCCAGGGGATGTATCCATAATTAATTGCTTAAAAAACCCAAGAATTTGAGAAGCGTCGATACTTGAGGCACAAAATCGATAAAATGTCAATAACTGCAATTCAGACAAGTACAATACTGGCATAGCAATGTTTCAAAAGATTTTAAAATTGAGAATTGGGTAGTGGTGTTCCTTGTATAAAATGAAATACACTTCCTTATTTATAAAAATAGCCTAACTTGTATAGTAAACAAAGTCATAGATCATTTAATAGTATAATCTTAAGTTACTTAACAACGACCAAATTAAGGCGATCGAATTGCTTAGCTTGTTTATTTTCATATATAAAGTTTACACTTCAACTTCATTATAGTCATAAAATATAGCCAACAAGACCAAACAAGGTTTCATTATAGACCATTCAACAACAATTACCTTGTAACCAGGAAGCACATAAGTAGGCGAAATTAGGTGACCGGGAAGTCAAAAGCCTATAAATTCTCCAAGTTTCTAATTTTGTTTCATTCCACTTTAGTCACGTTTGGGATACAAGAAAGCTTCATAATTATGGAAATTTTCTATCTTATTCTTTTAATATTCGATGTTCCACTTTTCTTCTTTCAAACGTCAATGATAATTTTTATAATTGCTCAAATTTATAAGAAAAATTCAGAGTTTACGGGAGGATTTTATAAACTGTATGTGGTGGTAGCCATAATGGATCAATTGTTTTATATTGAAGTATGAACTACACTAGGCTAGCCCCATATGAGGATTTTTCCATGAAAAACATATGGATATTGACCAGATGTGGATTTGAACAAAGTCTGAATAAGATCAGGACAGGGTCTGGACTGAATTCGGGCTCTGAATCCGGATTTTGAATCCGATTTTGAATTCGGATTCTGGATTCTGAATCTGGATTCTGAAGCTTAATTCTGAATCGTATTTTGAATCTAAATTCAAAATCCAGATTCAATTTTTTCTCGGATTCTGAATTCGAATTCTGAATCTGGATCAGAATAAGAATCTGGATTCAGAATCCGAATTCAGAATCCAGATTGAGAATCAACATCCGGGATTCAGATTCAGAATCCAGAATATTGGTATTAAAAAATATTGGTGCCAAAAAATATTTGAGTAGCTCAAAATTCATATATCAAAATTCATTTGGCTCAAATTTGAGCCGGACGAATTCTGAACCATATGAAATTTGAGCCGATTGAATTTTGAGCCATATGAAAAATTGAGCCATATGAATTTTGAGCCATATGACCCGTGTTCGAATAACTGGGGCACAATCGATTCGATTTTGGTGTTAATCTGCCGTATTTTGAATTTTCTACTCCATATTGAATTTGGGGGTACCTCCCGATTTTGTACCCCTGACTTCCTGTCAGGGGTAAAAAAATGCTTAAAATAAGCACAAAATGGGAGCCCTGGTCTAGACTAAATTCGGGCAGGAAAAAACCGGAAATTTATCTAAAAAAATCCCTTACGATTCTTCTTCAGACTCAATTGGACACCAGAATCCCATCCGAATATGGTTTGTTCAAAGACTTTTATTTCGGAAATTCCACAATTGCTGTCTTATACGGGAAACATGTTTACAGCTTGAGTGGATTCTTCACCACATTTAACTGGATCGGCCATACGACGATTACTATCAATAGATTCACAGCATTGTTCTTTCCCATAAAACATTCACAAGTAAGCCGCTTCTCTAGATCAAGTAGCAATAAATTTAGTTATGGTCTGGAAGATCGCTAAAACTCATCATTTTGACCATGTATTTGGTAACTGTAGCACTTGTTAGCTATAGAATATTTGCACCTTCACATTATGTGGATAAAAATGGGCAGATTTATTTTATTTATGATGATCGGGAATTTCAAAAGGTAGAGAAAATATCCATAATGAGAGTGAAATCTTAGGTTATAATCTATGAAAGGATAGCAACGTGCTCATGTGTGACTTTGTTAACTTTTACTTTGCAACTGTTGACCGCTTTGAAGTATAGATGTATTTGGAAAAAGTCGCCGAAATGTCAAAGGCAAAAACAAAACAAAGATTTACAGTTATTTTGTAAGATTTTTTGAATTTTATAAGTTTCATGGATATATAATCCCTGTTTCTCTCATAGTCCAGAGTTTATCCTACTTTAAGAGACGATATCTCAAAACTTCGAACCGGAAGTGACTGTAGTAAAAAAGTTGTTCAAAAATATTTTTTAAAACATATCATACCCCCGTTTTTGGGGTCGAATTTGAAGTCTTTTTTTCGATCCAACTTAACCATACTGACATGGGATGCTCAGCATAGGAAACGCGGGTCTTGACAAAAGGCCTAGTGGGTTTGAAAGTACTCAGCCTGAAAACAATTATGGCATATGTTTCGGATTTGTGGTGCAGTGGTGATACCGTCGGCCGTTTATTACAATTGAGCGGTGTTCGACTCAGCTATGGTAAAAAGTTTTTGCAGAAGATTTTAAGCAAAAAATTTTTCTTTTGGTTCGGATCCGAAACATATGCCATAATTGTTTTCAGGCCGAGTACTTTTAAACCCACTAGGCCTCTTGTCAAGATCCGCGTTTCCTATGCTGAGCATTCCATATCAGTATGGTTAAGTTGGATCGAAAAACAGACTTCAAATTTGTGTTTTTCGACCCCAAAAACGGGGGTATGATATGTTTTAAAAAATATTTTTGAACAACTTTTTTACTACGGCCACTTTCGGTTCGAAGTTTTGAGATATCGTCTCTTCAACTTTTAGTATACTCATCTTTAACGTTTATCTTCCAATTTATGTTATTATTTTTGTATTATTTCCTGTTGCTTTTCGCCAACCACACTGAAAATACCACTCTAGCCTTTATAGCCTCTCAAAATTTTGTTTGGATTATGGATGTTTTAGATGTTGGTGATTCCTTATTTTTGTTCTTTGTCAGGTAATTTTTCAAAAATTGAACAACTCTAGCTCAATTTTCTAGCTCAATTACCAGAAAGCATTATCTAAAATTTTATGGAATCAAAGAGGTAGTGAAGCGTTTTCAAAGTTCTGATCAGAACATTACTGTATTCTGAAATATCTATGAAAAAAAGACTGTCATTTTTAATATTTTTTTTACCATTTTTAACGCTTCTAAAAATGACCTTATTGGGGGTAATTTGACGCGAGAAATCGATATATTTTCGGAATATAGGATTAGAATCACACGATTTATTCTACCGTTAATTAGCCAATTTGACGAAAATTTTCTCAATTTTTCACTAATTTTTCCAAAAAAAGCCAAGTGAGAGGGTCCTTTCCGGCGAAAAAAATGTCATTTTTTCAACTTCTTCAAATTCAAAGGGCAATAACTCAGCGAAAATAAAATATTTTTCGATAATTTCTTTTATAGGACGTACCTTTCTACAATAGCTATCCAAAAAGTGATCGCTCGAAGAAGTCCGATTTAAACTCGATTTTTAAAAGAGCAATCATTAACATCTTCTAATAGAGCCCCATGGGGGTTCTATTAGAAGTTTTACGGTATGTGATAATTTACATGTTTTCTAAGCTTTAACATTCCATGCAGTTTCTTCTTTTTCTTCTTCCAGTTTGTCTATTTCTTGTTTTTCTGATCTTCTTTGGTTCATCAAATTTTTAAGTAACTGTATTTCTAACTAAAAACATGGTTAAAAACGGATTTTTTTCATACACAAACCTTAGAAAACGAAATTTCGAATGCTGCACTCCATATAACAGATAATAAGAAACTAAAGAACAGTGCAGGGATCACGATACTTGTCACCTAAAAGTATGAATACTGAGAATCATACCTATCCCAAATCCCACCCAATTTGGGTGAGTTCATCCGTTACAAAAATTTTCAAAAATTTGATGTTAAAAATGCAACAAAATTTGAAAACTGAACTTTTCCATAATTTCCCCCGATAATTTTTCAAAAAATTACATTTCACTCAACAAATTTACGGTTTTTTGAGGAGGTGTTAGTACACATGTGCTGAGAATATCCCAAAATTCTTACCATATTAGAGAAGTTTGAAAATATCACGGGTCCTTGAGAAAGTCCATAAATGATAGAGACCACCATGATATGTAAGAGGTATACACAGTAAGATAATCGACTAAGAGGTACCCAAATGTTCCATGACATAAAACGGTTTATGGGGCCTAAAAATCTTAAAAATCAACTAGGTTATATGATCCGTATAAGAGGGCTAATAGATTAGAAATCTACGTAGAAAATGAGGTCGGTAAACAGTATACCCCAACTCATGGTTTTAAATTGCAACCCTTTTACTATGCTTGGGTAAATTTGATTCTAGTACACCTATGTTAAATTTTACCTCCATATCCATAATAACATGATATCACTATCCATGTTAATCCTAGACCCCATGCTGGTTTGCTCCATGCTGAATACATTGCTCTCCAAAATATTGAAAATTTCGACATATCCGTTCCATTCATATAGTCATATTGCCCTAGTACCACTGTTAACATTAAAGCAAAAGCTAGAGCCCATAGTACAAGATTAAGCAGCTAAAAGTTATATAAAATAAGCTATGCTCTATACAAGAGATGGTAGAATACACCCCCAATAAGCTCATGATCAAAAAATGACCTTGTTTGGAGGGGGCTGGCTTCCCACGAAAAATTGAAACCACCCTCATGCATCGGTTACTCCGACAGTTCCTTCTATTCGTGTACAGGGTAGTAGATCTCAGTTAAACCAATACAAAACATAATCTTTTTTTGATAATCTTTTTCCAGAATAGGATAAGATGGTACGAGGAATACGTTAAAAAAATAATTTCTGACAAAAATAAGTTTTTATACCAAAAAATCGTCTTAGAAAACCATTTTAGCATCTTAGCGCCATATTTACCTCTAATTGACCATATAACTATAAGTGTTTTATGTTGGTTTCACTGAGAGCTTCTATCCTGCATATGAATGGAAGGAACTTTCGGAGTGACCGATATAACCCTTTTACCTTATTAATCTTCATTTTTGGCTTCATCTGCAGCAAATATCCAACCAAAATGCCCATAATATAAATCTGACAACGTATCCATACTGCATCATACATCAAAAGTTGATAACTTCTAAAAAATCATTGTCTGTTACAGTCCATGCAAAAAAATTCTTACTGCAAATCATCTGGATCTTCTTTCCACATGGGATCTATAGGACCAGTTACGTATGGAGATGCAGGATAGTGGTTTTTATATACAGTAAAAATATTTGCAGCTGATGACCCAAAGAAAAGTGCACTTGCAACACCGATTCCAGCTAATGGATGTATGGAAAGAGTGATGAGCAAAAGTGGAGAGAAAATAAACTAAAGTGCATAAAATTACTTAACTTTTTACATTTGCGGTGGTAGGGGTGGGATTTGGGGAGCATGGTTTAGCCTCTTTCAATGCCATTTTTATTCCTTACCATTTGCATATCCGTGGCCACGTACCAACCTTGTCCAAAACACTAAAAACATATTGTTTTGCTAAAGAAATTGTTCACTACTTGTTCTTTCCAATGAACCAGGTTGTTGATGAAGAGGAAATTTGTCCACCAATTTTTCTGGCAATAAAAAACTGGACTGAATTGATCGATACCTTGGATCAAATATAAAGGCATGTTGGATGTCAAAGAACGGAACACATAGGTGTAGAAAATCACAGCGATGTAATATGGAGGCGTGAGTCTAAAATTGATAGGAGATGGGTAAAAATATGAGTATGGGTATAGGTATAGTTCTGAAAATGGGGAAATAGTATGGTTTCAATAAGCATAATTTTGGGTGTGTATGGGTATAGAGTGTGAGTATAGATATATGGGTATGGTATCGGTATAAATATGTGTGCTTATGGATATGCGCATGAGTGTGAGTATATATGAGCACACAATTCGCAACTTTTTTGGACCATCATGTATATTTTGCATATTTTTACCTCACAATCCGATGCACATAAAACAACACCCATCCTGGGACCGACATCACTTTTCTCTTATCCTTTTTGAACTCTTTAAACCATATAAATGCCAACAACACTCCAGAAACGAAGAAGAAACTATCCACTGAAAAATAGGCATTTACCACGAATTGTGTTGGTATTTGTTTAATTATGCGCATCAAGTCCAATATATTGTCTAAAATTGGAATATTTTTGATTGACAGCAAGAACATAAACAGCATAACCCATATATGGAGGCCATCTTTTTTGGGTCATGAAGTCTACCCTGTTTTAAACTTTTTTCAATAAATCTTAGCCCATAAGATGGGGGGGGGAGTGTCTTCCTCTCTGTCTATGTCCTTGGTTAACACTATAAAAAATACTTAAAAACGTTGTTGCCACACTGAAACAGTGACCCAAAACTACCCAACATATACTGAAGAATCGAATGCAGTGAATGGGACCGATTTGTCCCGGTTTGTTTGAGCTTCCAACGTGAAAGATCTCTTTAATGTTTTGATATAAGGAAAAGGTGAGAAAGAGTTGAACCGAGGGGACTAAAAATTGAAGAGAAAATTTTGAAAAATGAAGGGTTTTAAGTTACTTTTTCGATTAATCGAATCTTTTGGCAGAAGAAAATAGTCGACAAGCGCTGCCAGAATTCCAATACAAAGAATTATGCCCATGAAAACTCTGAAAAAAAAATCTATAATGATTTTAATCCAGGAGCGTAAAGAGAGGGGTAGAAGGGGGCTATATTCATCTAGTCGAAAATTCGAAAATTTGGCAATTAGCCCTATCTCAAATTCTTGCAATGCCCTTGATTAAGACTCTTTAGGGTGCCAAAAATAGAACAGCGAATTCATATGATGAATTGTGTGAAGGACCACGCAGAGATTCCAAACACTTTCCCTACTTACATCACAATAAATCCTTGATATTTGAGCTCAACTTTTTTATCATCCAAATTTTCAGCATTGCATACTGGTGAGTGCGAAGTCCCATTTTCTCCAGGAACTTTTATAACTATAATATAGTCCGTTTCAACAACTAATACGAAAAAATTGTTCGACGATGGCCGAGTGATCTATGGTGGGTGGTACAATCTCGTTGCGGGTCCGATATCCACCCTCGTCAAAAAGTTTTTGCATTTTGCCAAATTTTTTGCACATGAGTATTTTTATGCTAGAAATCATTTGTGCTCATTTCTGAAGCTTGAAAATGATTCCTAGCATAAAAACCACTCGGCTATTGTCGAACAACTTTTCTGAATTAGCCGTTAAAACGAACTATAAAATCGATATTTTTCAAAAATCTTATTACTTGATCTCATCAAAGTTATCATTTGTTGATCATCTTCACAAGATTTTGGAACACAATAATCAATGCCAATAAAATGGTTGTATCTATAGTCACAATTTTGTGAAACTGAGCCATCTTTGAGTTGAATGTTGAGGAAAACTCTAAAAAACTTGTTGGTAATTATCATAGGAGACTCTAGTGTTGGGTTTTGTACAGGACATCCAAAAAATTTGATTTTTAGAGTCATAAATTGAATTTTTTGGGTAAATTTTGGTTAAAAATGTCCATATACGGAGCAAATGTTTGAAAAAATTAACTTTTTGAGAAAAATTTTGTGACTTCTTAAAAATCATAAGAGGCCCAGGCCTTTGGCAGTCCCTTGCTGCATAAAATTGTGTTCCTATATAATTTTATGAGCCTTACCGGCTATAACTTCCTATAAAATGTCGATTAGTCCATGGAAACGTGTAATCAATCCTCAAACATTCTGGTGGATATCCCCATAATGTGAACGCTCCAGTTAAAAATCCTGGGAGGAGTTTTCCAGATGAATCAAACACTAAAAAAAGTTTTTTCTTCAAAATTTTTTTCTGTATGCATACTCGGAACCAAAACTTCTGAAATAAAACTCGATGGAATCGATGAGTTTTTCTGCAGTGCTTCGTAAATTATTCCCAAATCTTTCGCGCATTCGATGCTAACACCTGGAAGAGTTGAATTCCCCAGATTTAAGAAAATTTTCGGAAATGTAAACCGCTTTAACAACTCGTTTTTCTAAAAATTTTCAAAAATCGAAATTTTTTAGCAAGAAGCTTACATTTTGGATCGTCTCAAGATCAATCTTTGCTGACATAGATTTTTCCATTTTATTCATAGCAATAAGATCATAGCGTTGTCCTTTACACATCACAACAAAAATCGCCAAAATTAAACAATTTTTTAATATAGACATTTTACTTTTACTTTTTTTCGAAAACTATACGATTCTTTGATCCCGATTGTTTTTATAGGGTACAAAGAAAGTGTCATTTGAGCGTAGGAGATTTGTCTGATAATGGTATTAGTAATTGTAGTATTAGTAGTATTAATGATTATGTACTGTGATTAAGAGAAGAAATGAGTGCTATTAAATTTGTACTATTAAATTTGTAAATCTAGAATAAAAAAATATCTGCAAACCGAGCGCCTACCGGGCGCTCAGGTTTTCATGAAAATGTGTGTGTGAGTTTGTGTTTGTCCGTAACGCTTTTACTCAATTAACATGATGATTAAGAGAGATGACACACACCAAAATTTTCTTGGTCACAAAAATGTTTTATGATCACGAAAATTTTTGTGGTCACAAAACGTTTTATGACCACGAAAATTTTCTTAGTCACAAAACGTTTCATGATCACCAAAATTTTCTTAGTCACAAAAACGTTTCAATCACTTCAACAAAAATCAACTCTCCTTTAGCCTGATCATAAAGCGTTACGGACAAGCACATAATGGCACACACACACTTTTTCAGCCAAAAGCATCATTTTGATCGTCTATAAAAACGAACCTTCTTCGTTGTTTCACACAACACATGTCTTCTTAAACGTGTTGTTGACGTATTGTTTACCAAATTTTCTGCACTATTTTCTGCATTCCCGCTTGAAATAAATTCTTTCAATTCTATACTACTTGCTTTAGTTTGATCACTAGTCATGGCCTGACTACTTCCTTCATTAGACTGTATCAAAATCAATAATTGCATAAAAACGTAGTGAATCAACCCTCACATGAATCGGGAAATTGCTCAAATTGTTCAGGCGCATGTGCAGGTACGCACATATCGATTTGGGGAATTTTTAAATTTTTCATTGCATTGTTTGACATGTTTGCATATGATTTTCAAGCAGATTTTCATATATTTATTTGAAAACGTTAAAAATCCAAAAAGCTAATGCTAAAAGGAGAAATAACATGAAACATATTGAAATTGTCTTCCATATAAAGAATTTTTTTCTAGCTTTCTTTAAGTACAATGTATTGTGTTGTTCAATTTCGTGTATGTTATTTTCATATTCTATAACTAACTTGTCCATAGCTCTACTAGTATTGAAAAAATCGTAGTGTAAATAAGCGTATTTTTCTTGGAATTCCTAAAATTTAGATGATTAGAAGCATAAACGAATATATACCTCTTTACTCCAATTCACTTCTGTAAGAATTCTCATCATTTTCCCTTTTCCTTCCTCTCTTTTCCGTTTTTCTTTCTCTTCTTCATCACGATATTCTAGTTCAAGACTTAATCTAGTCATCTCTTGATTTTCTTTTCTTTTGAATATAGATCCAGCTCCTTTCATTGACAATTCATCGTTTTTTCTAGAAAGTTTTTATTTCAACTCAAATCTTTTTACTTACTGCAATAACTGTTGATGCTTCTCTTTTAACCAAGCCGCTTTTCTTCTAGGTTCATCTATGTTTATTAGAAAAAATCGAACATCCTCCTGAAGCTTTCTTGGATCATTTGGGTGTTTTTTCGGCTCAATCTCTTCGAATTCTTCAATTTTTTTATTCATAAGAGGATTTAATACCATGATTCAAAAAATCAATAGGCATAAGAAAATTCAATCAGGTGACGAAGGAGAACTCGTTAAAAATTTCATTTGCTTTATGAGAAAATGGCTTGCAAAAGAAAGTCCTTATCATGAAAATTAATTGTATTATGTGCTGTTAGAGGTTGTTTTGATAAGTGTCATAGCTTTGGAAGATTTTTTGTAAAAACCATTGTTTTCATAAAACAGCAACTTTCGAAAAGTTTTATTCCATAATTAGTCACGTACTTTACAATCAAAATCCTTCAAATCTTCTTACAAAACACGATTTTTTACAAAGAACAATCCAAAAATCCAGTCGGTAACTAGATTTTTGTTACACTCTATAAATCTCATCCAAGCCGTCATCCGACTATTTGGGCTGTTAAGTGCATGCGTCTCATTTATTTACTAGGTTTCCTTTTAAATTTCTTGTTCTGCGCTGCTGTAATTTATCCTGCTAGCGAGAAATTCCGTCTAAGACCTAGTGGAATTGTAAGTCCAAACATACAGCATCCTACGTTACGATACCCAAGACCAATGGCAAACCCGAAGCCAAGAACATGGATCGAACGAGGCTATTATCCGCCGAAAAATGATCTGAGAATGCGAAGGCCTTGAATATTTTGTTAAAAATTTTGTTTTAGTAGAGCGTTTATTATCAAATAAAGTTATTTTACATTTATTTTAAATTTCGAATAAATTTCAGTTTAGTTTGAATCAGATGGCGGTGGGTAAGTCATATCTGGAATGTAGTACGGGTCATTATCTGGATCAGGTACTGAACAATTCAGATTTTAGTAGCATACCGTATAGAAAATTCTTACCTGAAATGAAGATCGAATTTTTGCAATTTTTTGATCCTAGTTAGTCAGATTCGGTCAAGATCAAATAACCAAAATAGTGAAACAGGAGATGATAGAATTTGAGAAACTGAAATCTAGAGTGGGTAGAGCCGGCGCCTAGAAATACAAAACTGAATACAAGACTGAACCTTTCTTCTATATAATGCCAAATTGTGAGTTAGAAACCTGTGAGTTAGAATAATGAAATTGCTCTTTCTCATGTTGCAATGAAATTACTTGCTCATTTTTTTGCTCAGAATTATTAAATTTTAACATGTCAAATGTTTTCTCTGTTCGTCTGTTCTAATGCTCTTTTCACATTCTCCTTTCGGTTACTTGTCAAAGGCATAAAACGGTCGAACAAAAATGATGCGATATGACCCAGTCGTCGGTTTAATTACCCAAGTTTGAGGTAATTTCATGCTCTGACCAGCAAACAACACTGTGTTGGAAAAGTGAAAGTAATTTTGGAATGCATCGCTTTTGTGATGCTATAATGGAAGTAAAGAGATGAAGATAACGGTACGGATAAAACGCAACAGTTCTGTACGAGACTTTCCGCAACACGATAGTTCAGCATGTCAAATACAGTTCCTTAAAGGGCCATGAAAATTTCTTTGACCCCTCTGATTTTTTATGTCATTTTGTAGAGCTCTAAATTCTGAGAACTTTTTTTTACAGCACTTTGTTAAACTTTAACCACGGCAGAGAAAAATATGTCCAAAGTTTCGAATTTTCCTTTGCATATTTTTACCTGAGGATCCAAGATTTAAAATTTTTCTCCCGTTATTGGATCCTCACAAGGGACCATCTCCAGTTGTTACCTCAAAATCAATTCGAAACCTATCTAAAAAACTTCGTCATACCAGAGAAATGATTTGAGAATGCGAAGGCCTTGAATATTTTGTTAAAAAGTTTATTTTAGTAGAACGTTTATTGTCGAATAAAGTTATTTTACAGTACATTTATTTTAAATTCCGTATAAAATTTATTTTTTTTTGGGAATCAGGTGGTGGTGGTGGGTAAGTCATATCCGGAATATAGTAAGGATCATTGCCATCAGGTACTGAAAAAATTCGAGATTTTGGTTACATATCGCATAGAAAAATTCTTACCTGAATTGAAGATCATCTTTGATCGAATTTTTGCAATTGTTTGATCTTTTAATCAGACTCGGTCAAAATCGAGTAACCAGAATAGTGAAACAGGAGATAATAGAAGAAAGAAGAGATGGGATTTGAGAAACTGGACTCTAGGGCGGGTAGAGCCGGTGCTAAGAAACTCAAAAACGGCATCCTTATATACCCGTTCCCAATATCAAATTGATAAAATCTGTGAGTACCAAATTGATAAATCTGTGATAATGGTGAAATTATTTTTGTCTAACACAATGAAGAAATTACTTGCAAATTTGTTACTCATAATTTACTCAAATATTCTGTTCGCCTGTTCTAATGCTCTTTTCACATGCCCCTTTTGGTTACTTATCAAAGGCATAAAACGGTCGAACAGAAAGGATGCGATAAGACCCAGTCGTCGGTTTAATTACCCAAGTTTGAGGTAATTTCATGTTCTGACCAGCAAACAACGCCGTGTTGGAAAAATGAAAGAAATTTTGGAATGCATCGCTTTTGTGATGCTATAATGGGTGTAAAGAGGTGAAGGTAATGGTACGGATAAAACACAACAGTTCTGTACGAAACTTTCTGCAACACGATAGTTCAGTATGTCATCTTATAATTCCTTAAAGGGCCATGACAATTTCTTTGATCCTCTGATTTTTTATGCCATTTTGTAAAGCTCTAAATTCTGAGCAACTTTTTTTTACAGCACTTTGTTAAACTTTAACTACGGGGGAGAAAAATATCTCCAAAGTTTCGAAGTTTCCTTTGCATTTTTTTACCTGAGGATCCAAGATTTGGAAAATTTTCCCCGTTATTAGGTTCTCACAAGGGACCATCCCCAGTTGTTATCTAGAAATCGATTCGAAACCTATCTAAAAAACTTCGTCATACCCGATAGCCCTTTAGAAATGCAAGAATTATCAGCGATCGACTCTTCTCCGAAAAGTTAGGGATTTTCGAAGTTTGAGCTTTTCTTTGTATTTTAGTGCATTTTGTGCACTTCTAGGAGCGAAAAATCGGCACTAGGCCCCTCGTTACGGTTACAGGCGCTCGTTAAGGGCTCTCGTTACCGAGCACACTCATTACGGCCACTCGTTATTAGTGATCGATCCCGTCCCGATCCCGTCCCGGATCCCGACCTTCCCAGACTCAATTCCGTCCCGAGGGGATAAAAAACACACCCCTAAAAATATCCCTCCTTCTAAGTTTTTATACCCCTAAAATAGATTTTTAGGGGGTATAAAAATGGGTTAAATTTTTTTAAATATCCTGCATGCAGAAAAAATCACGCGCTGACAAGAACGTGTTTTTTATCAATTTTTGAAAAAATTGAAAAAAACCACCTTGGTCCCCTATATGTTTTTTTCAAAAATTTTCGAAAAAACTGAAGGGGGGACCAAGGTAAATTTTTTTCAAATCCCGTCCTGTCCCGAAAATCCCATGAATCAATCCCGTCCCGGATCCCAAAAATCCAGCCATAGCTTATCCCGAAAAATCCCGTCCCGGCCAATAGATCAATCCCGAACTCGGGAGCAAACACTACTCGTTACGGCCTCTCGTTACAGAATCCGCTTGTTACGGCCTACCAGGGGCGTACTAGGATTTCAAAAATGGGGGAGGGGGAAATCATAAACAACTTTTTTTAGTTTTCTATGAAAAAATTTAATTTTTAAAGTTAAAATTAGTCGAGTTCTGTAACGAGAGGCCCGTTACGAATAGCCGTGAATTCGTGTCGTAACGAGGGACCTAGTGCCGTAAAATCATCAAAAATTGAAGTTTTGGGCAAAAATAAAGAATATGTCCAATGAGTTTCGTTAGGAGAAACTTTTTAACGCATCATTTATCCAAATTCGAAAAACTCGATTTTTTACCTATATAAGGCCGAATCCCTCTATAAGCTTATAAGGCTTTACTTCATTCATAGTAAAAATCAAGAAAAACTGAAGGCTCGAAAAAAACGAGGAGAAAATAAAACAACTACTTCAAAAATTCTAATCTCGAAGTCAACTCCGAATTTGGCTGAAAATCCAGCAGCATCTAGTATTTCAATCTCACTTTCGCTTCCAGATTTAACTAAAATTTTCGAATCTAATCCAGAATATTGCGTATCAGTTGAAAAATTTATG
Organism: Acrobeloides nanus; assembly: GCA_900406225.1. NCBI lineage: Eukaryota > Metazoa > Nematoda > Chromadorea > Rhabditida > Cephalobidae > Acrobeloides > Acrobeloides nanus. The sequence goes on along the minus strand of OZJO01024287.1, from coordinate 4,414 downwards.
GATTTAGCAAAATCTTGTGGTTAGTTACTACAAAGTTGATTTAAAATAAAAACAATTTAGATTACAAATTTAGACTCGTGCCGATTAAATTCAGTTATGTTTCGGAATCAGGTGGCGGTGGATAAGTCATATCCGGACAGCAGTAAGGATCATTGTCTGGGTCAGGTCCTAAAAAACTGAGATTTTGGTGATATACTGCATAGAAAATTTTTACCTGAATTGAAGCTCATCTTTGATCGAATTTTTACAGTTTTTTGATCCTATTTAGTTGGACTCGGCCAAGATTGAGTAACCAAAATAGTGAAACAGGAGATGGTAGAAGAGGTGGAATTTGTGAAACTGGGGCGGGTAGAGTCGGTACAAACAAACACAAAAACTGCATCCTACAAGGCTGAATCCTTTTTATACCCGTTTTCCCAATGCCAAATTGCTAAATCTGTGAGTTAGATGTTGATGAAATTGCTCTTTGTCTCATATTGTAATGAAGAAATCACTTGCCTGTGAAAATTTCTTGCAATTTTTGGTCTTCCTTCTAATGGTTCGAATGGTTGGTTGCTTGAGCAAGGTTTTATTGAAATCGTTTTACTGCTTTATACTGCCTTCTTCATAGGATGAATCAAGTTTGTTTGTTTATTTTTTGCCCAGAATTATTAAATTTTCACATGTCAAAAGTTCAAATTTTCTCTGTTCTAATGCTCTTATCACATTCTCCTTTCCGTTACTTATCAAAGGCTTAAAACGGTCGAACAGAAAGGATGCGATGAGACTCAGTCGTCGGTTTTTATTTTTCATGGCAGACCTGATTTTTTAAAAATTCATAATAAGGTCTCCTTACACGTTATTACGAATTTCAAAAAACCTTTGTTTGACCCTTAAAAGTTGAAAAATACGTTTTTTTATAGTATACGTACAGATTGTTTTTTGATTGCTCCCACATTTCAAAAATTCACCAAAAACCGAGTTTAAATCCATTTCCATCGGCCGATAGCTCAATCGAACGCTCTAATCACCGGATTTTTTTATAAAACAAAATTATTGAAAAAGAATTTTATTTTCGATTTTTTAGCCCAAAAATAGTAAAAATATGGGCTAAAAAAAGTATTTTTCAATTTTTAAGGCTCAAACAAGTGTTTTCACGCTTCGGGAATGCGCGCAATCGATTTTTCGCATAAAATTACCCCTAGATATGTCATTTTTTTGAGGGGGTCAAAAAAGCGTTATTAATAGAAAGAAAGTAATTTTTCTCAAAAACTATAAATGCTAGGATCATGATAGATGTGTCGTTGGAAAAGGAGATGGCAATAAAAACGTGCTTTAAATTATGGAAAACGCATTTATAGAAAAAAGTTAAGCTAAAAACAATATTAAGTGTTAATAAAACTGTAGACTCTACATGCATACTTTGTTAACGATTTTTACATTTTTTGAAATCCAGCTCCAGAAAAGGGACTTGTTCAGGAAAGAAAGTAACTTTTCTCAAAACCTATAAATGCTAGGATCAGCGGTGTTGGAAAGGAGGAAGAAAAATGAAAATGTGCTTTAAATTGTAGAAAACGCTTCAGTAGAAAAAAAGTTATGATAAAAACAAAAAAAGGGTCTAAATGACGATTTTTGAGAAAATGACAACTCGATATCTCCACAAGTTTAAAGGCTCGGAACCTAACTTATATGTTTTTGTTAATCACTCACTAGGTACATGAAAATAACCTAGGCTTCAAGTTTGTGGCAACATTTTTTGGCGTAGGCTCACCCCCTGTGCGACTTTTCCAGATATTGCCTCTTAATACCATGATCAAAAGAAATCAATAGGCATAAGAAAATTCAATCAGGTGAAGAAGGAGGACTTGTTAAAAATTTCAAATGCTTATGAAAACATGAATCAGGGTCAAGAAAGCGTTTTCACGATTCGGAAGTGAGCGCAATCGATTCCCCGCATAGAATTACCCCTAAAAATGATCATTTTAGAAATGTTTTTTTCATGAAATATTTATAATTTATACCCCCTGGGTGTGGTCACTTCGTGAAAAGAGAGTCCAAAAATAGGGCCGAGTAGAAAATTAAAAAAATTTTTTTTACTAGTGATCCTCTATGGGTAATTTTATGCGGGAAATCGATTGCACGCACTCCCGAATTGTGAAAACACTTCCTTGACCCTGATTAAGGGAAGAGATACATATTTACGTAAATAAATTGATTTTCGCTTCAATACATCGATTTTTTCCGTGAACCAGGGTCAAGGAAGCATTTTTAAAGTTCGGGAATGAGCGCAATCGATTTCTCGCCTAGAAAAACCTAAGATCGACAGTTTTCTCATAAAAATCCGAAAATGTTTGATTTTCGCTTCAATCCACCTATCCCACTCCCTGAATCAGGGCCAAGGAAGCGTTTTCATGCTTCGGGAGTGCACAATCGATTCCCCGCATAAAATTACCCCTAAATGACCACTTGTTAAAAAAATTTTTTTAGTTTTCTACCCGGCTGTATTTTGGACCCTCATTTTCACGAAGTGATCATAAACCGTACCCCCTTTAAGAAAAAGAATAAAAACATAAGTTATTTATGTGACGACATGTTTATTGTCAAATAAAGTTATTCTATAGTACATTTATTTTACATTTAGATTCATGCTGACTAAAATTCAGTTATGTTTGGGAATCAGGGGGCGGTGGATAAGTCATATCTGGAATGTAGTAAGGATCATTGTCAGGTACTGAAAAACTTGAGATTTTGGTGACATATTGCATAGAAAAATTCTTACCTGAAATGAAGCTCATCTTTGATCGAATTTTTGCAATTTTTGATCCTAGTTAGTCAGACTCAGTCAAGATCAAATAACCAAAATAGTGAACCAGGAGATGGTAGAAGAGGTGGAATTTGAGAAACTAGAATCTAGAGCGGGTAAAGTCGGTGTTAGGAAACACACTGCTTCCTACAAGTTGAATCTTTTTTTTATACCCATTTTTCCAATGCCAAATTGCCCAATCTGTGGGTTAGATGATGGTGAAATTGCTCTTTGTCTCATGTTGCAATGAAAAACCACTTGCCTATTAAATTTTTTTTGCAATTTTTGGTCTTCTTTCTAATGGTTCGAATGGTTGATTGCTTGAGCAAGGGCTTAGACTCTCTCGTTTTATTCCACTCTTTTTACACCTTCATATTGCCCAAGCAATGATCTGCAGAGGATGTTATTTTCCTTTTTTCTTATCAAAGTTTGTTTACTTATTTTTTGTGTGACTTATGAAATTTTCACATATTAAAAGTTCAAATGTTTTCTCTGCTCGTCTGTTCTAATGCTCTTTTATCATTCTCCTTTCCGTTACTTATCAAAGGCATAAAACGGTCGAACAGAAAGGATGCGAAGAGACCCAGTCGTCGGTTTAATTACCCAAGTTTGAGGTAATTTCATGTTTTGACCAGCAGACAAAGCCGTGTCGAAAAGTGAAAGAAATTTTGGAATGCATCACTTTTGTGGTGCCATAATGGAAGTAAAGAGATGAAGATAACGGTAAGGATAAAACACAACAATTCTGCATAAAACTTTCCACAACACGACAGTTCAACATGTCATCTTACAGCTCCTTAAAGGGCAATGGCAATTTCGTTGGCCCTCTGATTTTTTATGTCGTTTTGCAGAACTCTAAATTCTGAACAACTTTTGTTTTTACAGCACTTTGTTAAGCTTTAACCACGGCAGAGAAAAATATGCCCAAAGTTTAAAATATTCCTTCGCATTTTTTACCTGAGGATCCAAGATTTGAACAATTTTCCCCGTTATTGGGTCCTCACAAGGGACCATCCCCAGTTGTTATATCGAAATCGATTCGAAACCTATCTAAAAAACTTCGTCATATCCGATAACCTTTAGAAATGCAAGAATTATCAGCGATCGACGCTTCTCCGAAAAGTTAGGGGTCTTCGAAGTTTGAGCTTTTCTTTGTATTTTAGTGCATTTTGTGCACTTCTAAGGGCAAAAAATCATCAAAAATTGAAGTTTTGAGCAAAAATAAAGAATATGTCCAATGAGTTTCGTTTTGAGGAATGTTTTAACGCATCTTTTATCAAAATGTGAAAAACTCGATTTTTTTTCATTTTTTTCGAATTTTTTCGATTATATATGTTGTAGGCTTTTGTGAAAACCTCGGCTTTTCAGAAAAGTCTAGGTTTTCACAAAAGACAAAAAACTTCGAAATATACACGATTCTGATTTTGGCCAAGTCTTTGGTGGACGAACATGCCTTACTCGCTCTTCATAAGACTTTATTCGAATGGAACGTTCTATTGGTTTACATTTCTTACATCCTACTAAACGGGTGATTGCCAGTTGGTGACATAAAATCTCTGCCAGTTGGTGACATAGATTTATGTAAATTTATGTCACCAACTGGCAATTGAGAAAATTGCCAGTTGGTGACAT